>PVJA010003311.1:0-96706 GCA_004027025.1 Myocastor coypus
ATAAATATGTATGCACCCAACATGGGAGCAGCAAGCTATATAAAACAAACCTTAATGGACCTGAAAAATCTCATATCCAATACTACAATCTTAACAGGAGACCTCAACACTCCCTTATCCGAAAAAGATAGGTCAAGCAAATAAAAAATTAGGAAAGAAGTGGCCGAACTGAATCAGAACTTGGAACAATTGGACTTAGCAGACATATACAGAGTGTTCCATCCAACCACCTCAAAATATACATTCTTCTCAGCTGCACATGGGATATTTTCTAAAATAGATTACATATTAGTCCATAGATCATGCTTAAGTAGATGCAAGAAAACTGAAATTATCCCATGCATATTATCTGACCACAGTGCAATGAAATTGGAAATAAATGACAAAAGAAACCATAGGAATTTCAGGACTACATGGAAACTAAACAGCACTCTTGTCAACAACCAATGGGTCACAGATGAAATTAAAGAAGAAATAAAACAGTATCTACAATTTAATGAAAATTCAAACACAACCTACCGGAATTTGTGGGATGCAATGAAAGCAGTTCTCAGAGGGAAACTCATAGCTCTGAACTCATACATTAAGAAAATAAAATGGGAACAAATAAACAATCTTACACAACACTTAAACCGACTAGAAGCAGAAGAACAAACGAAATCCAAAGCCCGAAGGCAGGAGGAAATTATAAAGATTAGAGCAGAAATCAATTCAATTGAGACAAAGAAAACAATACAAAGAATTAATGAATCCAAAAGCTGGCTCTTTGAAAGATTAAATAAAATTGATAAGCCACAGGACCAGAAGGAGTACACAGCAAGATGCAAAAGATCTTGCTTTCCTTCTCTGGAGAGAACCAGGGGTCATACCTTGACATCCATTCTAGGGACAGAGATGCAAGCCTCAGTTCAGAGCTGGCCTCTGTCAGGCAGGTGGAGACAGAGCCTTGTGGTCACATGTGAGCATGGGTGCTGATCTATCCTCTTTGCCGAGTTCCCGGAAGAAAGATTGCCATATTAGCCAATTCGAAGCTACCAAAGTTATGTTCCAAGCAAGAAGCTGGAGAGAAGACTGTGTGGTGGTGGCCCAGGCCCTGACAAAAGATTGTACCCAGGAGGCAAGAGACAGAGATAAGAGGCTCCCCGGCAAAGGGAGCCTGGAAGGAGGGGAAAACACAGGAAGCTGGCTCTCAAACTCCAGAGGACTGAAGGCATATGCACTGTAGGCTTGAGAGGCACAGTTCTCTACAAACCCTGCAGAGCACCATGTCTGAGGACCGGGCCATGCCTCTGGCACATATGCTGCAATGTATCCTAAACAATTGGAAGTGACCCCCGATGGGCTTTGGGTGTCACCACAATTCCTCAGTGATCCATGTAGGGACAGAAACTCCCCCCAAAACGGAGGGGGCTTGGAGTGAATCACCATTCTGGAAGCTACACAGAGGGTCTCACATGTGGCTTCCTGGGGCCAGGAGCTCTTTTTGCTGCCTGGCTCCATGCTGAAGAGTGCATTCTTGCTAATAAATCTGTGCATTCTGATCAGTTATTTGTTGGGGACACCAAAATCATAGGACACTATTTGCAATCCAAACAGCAGCCCCCCTCTCACAGGGACTCTGGCTCCAGTGCAGGGGCACCTGGGCCTTGGCAGGGTCAGAGCTGGAGCTCTTGTGCCTCTGGAGGAGCTGTGCTTGCTCAGGACAAGCCATGTGGATGACAGCAGGAGATGCTGTCTGCAGCCCTGTGGGGCCAGAGGGTGCAGCACAGCATCCTGGCCACCCTATGGCAAGAAGCTCTAGCAGGGACTCAGTCGTGGTACCTGGAATCTCAGAACCACGTCTGATCCAATTTACAAAGTAAAAGTGTAGAGATTTCTTGCACAAGACTGTGAGGAAGCAGAGCTGTGGCCAGGCCCTGTTGATCTTTAAGGCATCAATCTCAGGCATCTCTGGTTCAGAGGGAAAATAAACAACATTTCAGGAGTCATTTTGCCTAGCTGAATGTGGTGCAGACCAGACCATAAGGGGAAGAGAAACACGGTGAAAAAAGCTGCCTCACATTTGGAGGTTACCATGTTTGCAAGAAGCAAGGTTCCTGGACCTTGCTTTTCTTTGAGACTTCACCCCGCTTGCAACCCTGTCAAACTGACATGGTCCCAGTCCACAGAGCAAATGCTGAAGCTCAGACAGGCTGAGACTGCAGGGTCCTGGGCTGCTTTCATTTCCATCTGCTCCTCGAGGTTCACCAACCCCTCCTGGTTTGCTCAGAACTTTCCCACTTTTAGCAGTGAAAACTCCATAGCCCAGGGACACTTCTGACCATGGCCAGCGAGGATGCTATGGTAGGACTGCCATCAAAGAGGCCGAGTGTCCCCAGAATCTTGGGTCTTAAACAAACAGGAATAAGTGGTTGGCACCATTCCATCCTAATATGATAGTGGATGTGTGGGGTAGAGCAAGGGGAGGGTGACATGGCCAAGGCCACTGAGCCACCATGGTCAGCACCACACCCTTTCCAGGCATTGGGAAGCAGGGGTAGAAGAGGTGCACTCCTCACTCTGCAGGAAGCACCAGAGCTGCACAGACCAGTCTTCATTCTCATCTTCTTCCTCAGTGCTGGCAACCCACTCTGGACAGCAGGATCTCTAAGGGACTGTTTCCAACACCCTTTCCCAATAGCCAGTAAGATAAAGTAGATAGACTTCCAGGAAGCCACTTCTGAAAAAGGCTGCCAGGCAGCAAACTCTTCTTTGCCTCTTTTTATTTCTCTTCTTGCCTGGAACTTGACTGTTACAGCTTGTAGCTTTGAGGAGGAGAGCAACATGTAATAAAGCCAGAGAGAAAAGACAGGGAGGAGCTGGGCCTCTCATCACCAGGGAGCCACCATCTGCTTCCAGACTTCCTTCAAAGGAGCACGTGCTGTGTGCGTGTGTCCCTGAAGTGTGTTCTCCGTGTGAGTAGGGGATGGCTCAAGAAACAGCGCTGTAAGGCACTCACAGGCTGGTGAACATGTGCCCTCCAGGCTCAAACTGGCTTCCCAATCTTGAGTTTCTGTCTGACCTCTGCCTAGCAGTGCACAGTGGTGCACAGTGCTGCCCTGAGGCCTGGGACTGTACCCTCTTCCTGTGTTCATCCAGTTGGCTCATGTCTGTCTGCTTCTAGCCTTTCTCCATGGTCAGTGGCATTAATGACCTTGGAAAAAGAGTGCAAAGAAAACAAAACAAAAGAAGTTACAAAACAGACTTCTGGAACTGATGGCCCAAAGAAAAGCTTTCTAAATTTCGTAAGTCTGTGTACTATCCATCTGCGAAATTTAAGCACATCAGCAAGTAAAGACAGGCTCCCAGTTTCCTGATAGCAAAAGCAGAGGGCAGAAGGGAGAAAACGTCCTTGATCCCTCACCAGTTCCTGGAACACAGTGCGTGGGAAAAGCACTTTCAACCTAAAACGACCATCGCTAGCCACATCACCAATTGAGAGAGAGAGAGAGAGAGAGAGAGAGAGAGAGAGAGAGAGAGAGAGAGAGGATTGCAGGCTCTTCCCATTGTCAAAGGAGTCCTAATTGCAGGTGCTAAAAGCAAGGGCACCTAGCAGGAGAAGACATAGGACCTCAGCAGCAGGAGTCCAGGTGCAGGGCAGGAACCAGGAGATGGGAACCTGGAGTTGCAGGCACAGGGAAAAGCAGGCAAATGAAAAGCAAGGCCACTGGCTGGACCAAGAAATAGTGAACACAATAGAAAACAACTTGCACAGCTGTAGTGATGCATGTAAGGTTGCGGTGGGGCTGGAAGCAGGAACTTGCAGGAGAGTTAAGTTCACATCTACCAGGACCAGACTCACTTGAGGCTGCCCGTCGTGAATGAGCTATACAAGGCAGGATGCAGAGGTGTCGAGGACAAGCATGAGGGAGAAACTAACCCCTTACCTTGGTACAGGTATTAAGTCATGAAGGGCAGGTAGAACTTTGAAAATAATAGCTGATGAGTGGCACACATTTTTAAATACATTACAGAATGAATTTTAACATGCTGGAAAGCAGCAATATGATGGCTCTATACTTGTGCTGGTGGGTAAAATATTATTAATTTAAATTTACAAGGTGGAATTTTAATCAACTATTCACAGTGAAGGTCCTAAAGACACAAAAAATAGATTTAGAAAACATTCATGTTAAATCAGAACCAGCTTTTTTCTAATGCATGCGTTTTTTAACTTTTACTTTGAAGCAGTTATAGACTCACAGCAAGCTGCAGAAAGGGTATGAAGAGTCCGTCTGTGCCTTCCACCATCTTCCAGTGTTAAGCTTTGTGTCCCTGCAAGATGATGATAAAGCTTGGAGGCTGACATCAACACAGGGCCTGTGATTTGCTCTCAACCCTTTACCTATGTGTAGCTTCAAGGACTCACAGTAATAAAGAGACATGGCTGTTTCATCACTACAAAGACCCCTCTCCTGCTCCTCTCCAGTTCTGAACCCCCGGGAATTCTTTGCCTGTTCTCCTGCCACAATTTACTAGTGTTTACAGCACCGACAAGCGGCACAGACAGTGCTCTCCCTGTTTCAGCAGCACCTGCCTGAGTTCTGCTGGGTCTGCACACATACGATCTCATCCCTTGTGTTGCTAAGAAGTACTCCGTGGCTGTCAGGTTGACACGGTGGCCACTCGCTGGCTGAACTGCATCCTAGATGTTTTCAGGCTTTGGGCAGTTGCAATAAAGTGGATATTGGCATTTCTGCACACATTTTATGTGGATGAAATTTCATTTCTCTGGGATAAATGCCCAGGAGTGTGATTTTTGGTCTTATAGTAAGCACACTTTTTTTCTGCAAAAAGCCAAACTCCCAGAATGTTTGCGCCATTTTATATTTTCATCAGCAGTGTAGAAGAAATTGTTTCTTTACATCCCTGCCAGAATTTAACATTATCATTTCCTTAATTGCATCTTCCTAAAAGGTTTGAAGTGGTAGCTCACTGAGACTTTGCTGCATGTCTATGATAGCTGCCCCTGAGAGCAACTTCCCTGACTTCCTTCCCAGCTGCCTGCTCTTGGTGCATGACGTTTTCTGATTGTGGTGTGACGGTTCCTAATTATCCTGCTTGGTGGCTAATGTTGACTTGTGCTAGGTATGTATATGTTCTAGATTGGAACACTTTTTCAACTATGTGGTTTACAAATATTTTCTCCCAATCTATAGCTCATCTGTTCATACTCTTGACAGTGTCATTTTAATAATGATAGTGCTTATGTCCAACTTACTGATATTTCCCATTTCATTCCCTGAGATCAAGATTTACCTGATAGAAAAATAAGGCAAAAACACTTCACAAAATAAAAACAATATACCTTATCATTCATAACTATAGATTTTTAATCCTCAATAAAATATTAATAATCCTTAATGAAATACAAACAGAATTCAGTAACATGTGGGAAGGGCCTTTGTATGCAACAGCCCTGACAATATGAGGTTACCTCAACATTCAAAACTGATTGAGCACACTGACAATTCAGTATACTACCACCTCCCATATTATCAGGCTAAAATTAGCTTTTAAACTGCTACAGAAAAAGCATTTGATAAAGTTTAGCCCTTTATCATTTCATGACCATATCTCTCTGAAAACCAAGAATTCAGAGGAAATTCCTCAACTTAGCAAAGTATATCTATTTTTAAATCCTACGGTTAGCATCATATTTAAAGGATAAAACCTGAACACACCTGCCCAAACCATGTACAAGGAAGGAACAAACATGCTGACTACCGCCATTCAAAATCCTATCCATTTTAATTTTTCCTATTACATAATCCTTTCCTATTGCATAATTTCCTATTACATATAATGGAGAAATTAGATAGAATCAGGAGAGCTCACACAGGGAGCAAGTCCCCAAGAGGGGGCCTCCACTTCTGGTTTGGGCCTTGTGGAAAATAAAATGGGAGAGACTTGCTGTCTATTGATGTTGTTTATACAGAGGAAGGAGTCCTTCTCCACAGTACAGGAAGCCTCACCCAGCCTTCCCAGAGCTTGAGACCAGAGTTGTGGAGCAGAACAGACTTCAGAGGCCACATCCCTTGGACACATAGGTGGGGCCTGGCAGAGCTGACTGGAGGAGTGGGGATACCTGTCCTTCACGAGCCTCCAGAAGCCCCTAGAACTTCCACAGTCTCCCACAGGTTCAGACTCCACAGGGGCTGCTATCTCCACTCCTTAGTGTAGATTGCCTTGCTGAGGCAGGGCACACTTTTAATGTTGCATCTGTATTTTTTTTTTTTTTTTGGTCTTTTCTTATCCCTTCAGTCCTCCTCACCTTTGAAATAAACTCTTGGCACTGTGTTTGGTTGGTGTCATCTTATTGTTTGCTCCAAACAAGAAAGATATGGAGTACTTTTCCAGGCATGCCATCTATAAGGGAACTACAGACAACTCCAGCTGCTAGGTAGAGGCACTGAGGGAGGAAGTGCTGCCTGGCAGAGGTGCCACAGAGGCAACAAAGAGAGTTACTGTTTAATGTGCAGGCTCAGCCTGGGAGCTAACATAAGATGAGCAGAGGACTGACAAGTTCACACCTACTTGTAAATGTGAGCAGCTTCATTTAGTGAAGATCACAGAACATCATGCCCAAGGCAAGTCCATGCTGACAAAAGACAAGGCACAGAGGAGGTGCCAGGCAGCAGAAGGTGAAGTACCGCACACAGGTCATAGTCCCTGGAAGCAGCAGCAGCAGCTCCACCCCACCAGGCTCTTGGGATGTAAAGGACGCATACATCAGCGCAGATGCATCCTGAGTTTTGAGTGTGATGGACAAACCTGACTGCGTGCTTTGTCATCCTCAGGGCACTCAACATGCACTGTCCCAGAATTTACTCTAACTGACCGTATGATTGTCTGATGAGGTGAGTGTAGGGAAGGTAAATGGAACTGAGCTGAGAGATCTAACACTGAGTGTGATCTGGTGTAGAGCATCAGCGATCTCCTGCAGTCTTTTAGGACAATGGAAGGCAGAATGGACCCTGGACACTGTTTAAATGGGTAGAAGACAATGACTCTGTATCGCCAGTGTCTGTAACTGTACTAAGAGCAGGGACAGGGTGGGCACAATGCAAACTTGTGTTTTGCTGAGACTCATACAGGACCAGGGTATCTCCGGAGCACTTGGGTAATTGGTAGTAGGGATCACACAACAGAAGACCCCACACTCAGGGCTCCATCTCCTAATACTACCACCACCCACAAGTAGGGTCCAGCAGGAAAGAAAGGGGAAGCAAAACCCTGACCAAGCAGCAATGTGCACTCATTGGGTGTTCATCTGTCAGAGGAGGCCCAAGACAGAAATAGAGCCAATTATAGGTGAAAGCAGCAGGCTGGCCTGAGGAAGTCGAGGTGTGAGCACTGGCCAGCAGAAGAGAAGCACCTGTGGGGACCTCAGAGCTTGGCAGGGTGCAGGCTTGGAAAGCAGGCAGATGGCAAGGAAAGGTGGCTTGCTGAAGGGAGGACCACTACTGAGGCAAGACCCCACCTCTCCAACTCAGAGGGACCTGCAGAACCTGAGCCCAGGCTACTGGTGGGGAAGGATTGCTCCTAGGGGTGTAGGCTCTTCCACCCAATACTCAGGCCCCTAAAAAAGAAAGGCCGGTCTCTTTCTTAAGCACCCACTGGCAAAAATTCTTACCAGGAAACCAGCAAACCCGTCTTTCTTCCCCAGGGACCTGTGGCTGATGAAACTGGTGAAACACCAGGAGGTCTCAAAGCTCTGCTCACCACAGTTGGCCAAAGCTCACATGAGCCAGGCATGGTGGCCTCACCTGCGATCCCAGCACTCTGGGAAATTGAAACAGAAGGAGTTTGAATCCAGCCTGGGCAACACTGAGATACTCTGTCTCAAAAGAAAAATGAAAGCACTGGAGAGAAAGCTCAGTACAAAGATCCTGTCTTCAATTTTAGCACTGCAAAGTCCAACAAACAACCAATAAAACCTCCAATGGCTCACCATAGGGAGTCAAAGTTCCCCTGAAGTTCTGCCCTCTTCCTTGAGAGTGGCCAATGGCCAATGACCTAAAAGACACAAAGGTGGCCAAAATTCCTCCACTCCATGGCCTGCAGTTCCTCCTTGCCCTGTCCCACCTGCCATTGAAAGGCAGGACAGCAACTCTACTGCAGTCCTTTCCATGCCTGTGAGGTCAGCACCCCTTGCACAGCAACCAGTGACTTTCAGGTTGCCTGAGCCATCTGACTGTTGCAGAGGGATACAGGCGCTCCCAGGAACGCATGTACTCACACAGCACCAATACAGCAAGCACACAGGGTGAAGCAGGGCACCCTCTTTCCACATCAAAAGGGGTTGACTGGCTAACTTGGCCAGGGCATCCTGCACGCCTGTCTCTCTTTCCTCTCTGCACTGATTATTATCCAGGTGGATCTCTCCTTGGTAGCTGGATTAGCTGCTATAGGTGAAGCCTATGCCTGACGGTGCCAGCAATCCCTATTGGCAGCTGAAAGCTGCCCAGAGCCATGGCCTGGCCTGGATCCCATGGACCTCTGTCCATCTGAGGTCAGAGTGTGGACTGCCTGGGTGGAGCCATTTTTCAACTGAGTCATTGGACTAAGAAAAAGGGGGGCCCTAGAGAAAACTGTAGTACTCTTACCAGAGTAGAAAGTGGATCCCAGTGGCCCAAGAAGAAAAGCATTGGTTTGCCCTTCCTCTTCCAAAAGATGGACTCCCTTACCAAGAATTCTGGCATCTTAGACTTTTGAGGTCCTGGAGCAGAGCAGATGAGGTAGGGACCTGGCTGTCCCTACTGTTGAAGAGGGCAAGAGCTTCTCATGTTCGTACCCCTACGCACACAATCAGCAAATACCCAGCTATCTCTCTGCCCACTATACCCATCCAGGGCAAGGAAGGAGGGCTGGTGAGCTGCACAGTGGCTGCAATGTAGCATCAGAGTCCAGAGCGCACAGCATCATTCTCAGCCCTGCTGCAAATAAGGCCGCCACACCCAGGGGCCAGACACTGAGGCCTAGCACAGTCAGTTGTACTGTGCCATACATGTGGCCTCTGTAGGCCCTGATCTAAGCTGCCTACAGTCCAGGCTCCCCTGCGGTGGGTCTCTCCAGGTAAGGCTGTGTCCAGTGTGTCCAGTTCATGGGTGATGCAGGACCTCATCCAGATCCAGACTCCATGCTCTCTGTGGACCTCACAGGCAGACTCCTTAGCCCTCTGCCTTCCGCCATACAATGGAGACATCATGGGAGATCTGGAGAAGAGGAGGCTCCATTCCTCCTGTTCTCACCTGTCAGGTGACCATAGCATGCTGATGGCCCTGTGTCAATGATCATAGCTCATCACCTGATGCCATACAACTCTTGGGATGAATAACTGCTTTATCTAGTCCAGTGTGGGGATGGCTCCCTTTAGAACCAGTTCTAGAGTGCTACTCCATCCATTTGTTGACCCAAATGTATCTCCTTTAGTAGTCCTAATACAAACTTTCTGACAGTACCTAGAGTGGGCCATCTAGTTCCCAACTTTATATACAGCCTGTCGGCATGACTCCTGTGACCTCCCCAAGGCAGATCCCAGAGCTGCTTCTGAACCTTGTGATGGCTAGGACCTGATCCTACAGCTTTAAAGCTTGGTGCCTAGGAGGAACATGCACCTTTGCAATGAGATGTTGTCATCAGAAAGCCTAGGGATTGTGCAGATGTGAAAGCTGAAACAGAGAGATAAGTGCTCTACAGGTAAAAGACACCATGTCACCTAACAGATGTATATCCTTGTGAAATCCCCTTGAAGATATCTTTGCCTCACTTGCAAAAGAGTAAAGGTCATCATCACAAGGATTTTGTATCTCCGAGTTGACAGGCAGGAGCACTAATTCATAGCACATAGAAGGGACAAGGCCTCATGTGGGCAAGGACACCTGTAGCGCACAAGCTGGACTTCAGAGGTATCCACATCTCAGCATCAAGTTCCACCAAGATGGAGAAAGTGGAGCAAAGAGGCTCCTGACTCTAGTTCTAGGAGAAAGATGAGTTCAAAGCTCCACTGAGCCTCAGAAGGACCAGTGCTCTAGACACTCTCGGGAACTGCTCACAGGCCACATGGAAGATGCCAGAGAGAAAGGGACGGAGATGCCATCAGGGGTATGGATTCAGGCCAAAGTAGCAGTCACTTAGAGAACCACACCAGGAGTCCCAAGATGACCCAATGTGTCAGTATCTAACACAGTGTTTGGGAATTGATCAAGAGCCAGAGTAGAGTGGCCCCAAAAGGGCCAGTGTCAGAGCTGTAGTGAGCTGAGACTAGGAACATGGGACAGACAGTAGTCTGCAGCCAGGGGATATCTGGACTGGTGACCCAGGAAGCTCTGTGGAAACCCTAAGAACTGTAGGTAGGAGACAGTGATCTCACTCCTGGTTCTCTGTGCTCCAGAGCAGCTGCGTAAGGTAAAACTGGCTGGGCTCATGGAATCATACAAATTCAGCTCTGCCACATGGAAGTGGTCAGATGATGGTGGTCATTTCTCTGGGACTTGGTTTTCACCAGAACTCATCATCTCCTCCTTCATCCCTTTTAGAGGCCAGTCTACACTTTCCAGCTGCTCCTCAATGTGCATGGCCAGAGGACTGCTTCTCCCAGTAGAATGTGTGCAGACAGAAAGCACCACTTCTGAGATAGGTGTTTGCTGCCATACTTGCTTCCCTCCCCAGAGAACCCAACTGCCAGCAAAGCATAGTGACAGCAGACCCACCTGACGGAGGCTGGAGAGGCACCACCAGAATTCTAGAATGCTACACAAGCAAGCCTTCCCTGGGTGTAGAAATAAACTTCTGAGTGGAGGCCACACACTTCTGGATCCGTTTGTTGGACTCCAACCTTGAGCAAACCTGGGCTCTGTCTCCAGAAAGCACTTGGATGCTGAGAGCGCGTGTGCATACACACACACACACACACACACACACACACCTGTCAAGAGCTAGAAAGTGTTCTGGGGGCAGGGTGCACACTCTGGTAGTTATCATCCAATTATTCACCACTTGGGGCTAATCAACTCCAGTAAGAAAACCCTCACTAATTTTTCTTCTTTCACTTAAAAATTGGAAATCAGCCTAATAATGATGGATTTTTGCTGTTGTTGTTGTTGTTGTTCTTTTGAGACAGGTTCTCACTATGCAGTTCAGGCTGGCCTTCAACTCAGTTTGTAGCCCAGGTTGGCCTCAACTCAAAGCAATCGTCTTGCCTCAGCCTCTTGAGTGCTGGGATTATAGGCCTGTGCCCCCCATGCTTGGATAATAATGGATTTTAAATTTTTTTATTAATTTTAATGAGAAAGAAATAACAATGAGAGGGTAGGGAGATATTCAGTAGAATAAGTGCTTGCCTGGCAAACACAAGGACCTAAGTTCAATTCCTGGTCCTGAAAAAGAAAGAAAGAAAGAAAGAAAGAGAGAGAGAAAGAGAGAGAGAGAGAGAGAGAGAGAGAGAGAGAGAGAGAATGAGACAGCCTCAAAACAGGTCAACAGGATAGCCACAGCAACCAGCATACTGCATACTGTTGTCCCCACAGCAGCCATCCAGAGTACAAGATGCAGACATGATACCTCCTCTAAATACTACTAGCATAAATCTTTCCTCTCACTGAACCAAGAGAAAGCAGCTAGCTGTATATATGGTCCAATAGTCTGTAAAAGTAGTGTGTTATCAGCAGAACTAGCAATGTTGGAAGCTGTTGACTTGAGTCTTTTACAGCTCAGCATATTATTATTTTTTATGAGCAGAATAGATTTATTGGGGGAAAGAAAGCTCCTGTCCCAGTGCCGAGTGAGTGGTCCCCCCAACTCAGCATATTAATATGGATTTACTTTTTATACCTCCTAGTTAGATTTTTCTGCTGGACGATTAAGACCAAGTTAAAGCAGGACCTACATAACAAAAAAAAAAAATGTAACTTTTATATCTGACAAGGTCAGTCAAATCCCCTCAGGATAATAATGGATTTTTAAATCTCTCTAAATTACATTCCTTAACAGTGACCCTTATTTTGACTCTACATCAAACTTACCACTAGTCTATGTGGGACTTAGGACCAGTTATTCCTCATCTAGAAAACAGCAGAATGTGTGCTCTTCTTGGACATGCTAGAATTTTCCAGAACTTTGCCATATGGACAATGAGCATTGTAAATAGCTAATGCTCTACCTGCTCTTCTTTTTGAATCACTAGCATATATTTACTGTGAACAATGATTGCATTCTGCCTAGCTGGGACAGGTACATGACACACCTAGATTCTCCCTTCAGCTCTTTTCTCGTCTCCTCCATCCCTTGGTTACCTTCCCATTTGCATAAGATCCATCACTCTGTTTCCTCTTACCTGTCTTTTACTTTGCTTTTCATTTGTCCTTTAGATTTCTCCTGGAAAAGAAACCACGCAATACTAAGTTTGTGTGCCAGATTTATTTCCCTTAACCTTATGGTCTCACGGTGCATTTATTTTCCTACAAATGCCCAAGCTTAGCATCAGAACTTTTTAAAAAAAATTTTTTAGCATCAGAACTTTTTAACAGAAAGAATTTCTTAAAGTCTTTGCATATCTTGGTCATATTTATGTACTATAGCAACATTTTATTACAAAAAGTAAAAAATAGAGATAATAAAGGAAGAACATTGAATCTAAATGAGAAGCAGAGCACATATGCCCATCTCTCCTACCACTCATGTGAAATGATGAAAGAGGTCAGATAAGAGCGACCCGACTCTAATGGAGGAGGAGGTAAATCGTCGGCTTGCTTTTCATTTTATTCCAAGTTAACCTTAGGCCTCTACCTGTAACAAAGTTTGATCCAGAGACACTGGTAGAAAGGCAGGAGTCGGGGTTCTGAGTTCTATCTGCAGATCTGAGACCAGCCTGGGCTAGTGAGCTCAAGGCCAGCTTGGACTACATAGCAAGGCTATGTCCAAAAAACAAATAAATAAAAATAAAAAAATGTTGGCAATATAAAAAAATTATACCCACATACTATCAAGTAAGGAGAGAAAGAAAGATTGAGATAGCATGTATTTTGTACAGGCTCAAGTAGGAAGAGCGTAAGTTTGGGTCCAGCGTGGGTGGCAATCTCAAAATTCAGAAAGGAATGAGAGAGCACTTGTCTAACGTGCACAAGGCCCTAATTTGACCCCGCGCACTACACGCACATCTGCCCTTGTGTCACTATTTGTAAGGCAAAGTCATCATCACCAGGAACACAGGTCTAGGCCGTGGGCCCAGGAAGGGCAACGGCCACTCCTCGGCCCGGCTCGGTGTGGATGCTCCAGAGTTGCGCCGGACCCTTCCGCAAAAGGTGCGTGCGCGCGTGCTGGGACAGGTCCTCGGTACACTGGCCGAGCAGCAACCTCGGGCTCCTGCTGGGAGAGCCACCGCGCTCTGCGCTCTGCCCTCTGTGCTGTGCGCTCTGCGGCAGACGCGGCGCGCATTCCCTGATCCACACCAGCCCGCGCCTCCGGATGCAGCGTGCAGGCGCGGTGACGTTCACGGATAAATGCCGAATAACTGTGTAGGCGAATAGGAGCTAAAAATAAGCACGGAAAATCTATCATTAAGGTATCACTGCGCCCGCGCAACTACTGAAGGCTCCCGGGCTCAGCCTTCAGGCTCGGGGCTTCTGCGAAAACTCTTCAGCCGGACCTCGGGCGCGCGGCGGCACCAGGAATTAATGCACCGCTGGAAATAAGTAAAACAACTCCCACCCCTCCAGCCCGCCCTGAGACCCAGTCTGGGAAGCCGCTTGAAGGGCTCGGAGTGGAGGCGCGAAGGGATCCATCTCGCCATCTGCTTCTTCCATCCACCTGGGGCTGGGAAAATGCGGTCCTGGGTGGCGGGGGTGCCGGAAGAGAAAATGAGCAAAACTTGACCCTGGGTACGCACTGCGCCGCGCCGTGGGGGGCACACATCCCGGGCTCCAGAGGCGGGGAGGCCGTAGGTGCCTAGGTTCCATGAAACCGATCCGATTCGCTCTGAACACCCGGGGAAGGGGCGGCGGGGGCGGCCGGCCAAGCGCGCGCGCGCGTGTCCCTTCCGCGCGGGGACGGCCTCGCGGTCCGCGTCACCTGCTCAGCCCGCCCTCGGTGAGCCGGGCAGGGCGGCGGCCTCTGCGGCCCGGGCTCTGCGGATCCAGGAGCCGACCTCGAGTGTAGACGCGGGGGCGGAGCGCAGGCGCGCGGACAGGTTGCGGGGCCGCGGGGCCGCGCGGCCTCGCGGGGAGAGGACGTGAGCGCCGGCCGCGGCCTGCGAGCACCATGCAGAAGGGCATCCGGCTCAACGACGGCCACGTTGCTTCTCTGGGGTTACTGGCACGCAAGGACGGCACGCGCAAGGGCTACCTGAGCAAGCGGAGCGCGGACAACACGAAATGGCAGACCAAGTGGTTCGCGCTGCTGCAGAACCTGCTTTTTTACTTCGAGAACGACTCGAGTTCGCGGCCCTCGGGGCTGTACCTGCTGGAAGGTTGCGTGTGCGACCGCGCGCCCTCGCCCAAACCGGCGCCCTCGGCCAAGGAGCCGCTGGAGAAGCAGGTGAGGGTTCGGACGAGGAGGGGTGCGCGGCGGGGAGGGATGGGCAAGGACCCGAACCCGCGTCCAGACCTAAGGGCCCCTGCTCTGTGCCCCTCCAAGTGGTGTCACCCCGGCGGGAGCGTCCACTCGATCGCCTCCCCGGAACAGCTCTGTGTGGCGGCACCTGCACCCCACAAATGGCACGGCCAGCTCCAAAGGCCGCTGGGGCGCGGAGCTGGGCTGTGGGCGCTGCGCTCCTCCCCATTCCCAGCCGCAGGGCTCCAGGGCCTGGACACACGCAGCCTGAGTGGTGGGAGGAGGGAGAACCCTCTGTGGGCTCTGCTGCCTAGAGGAAGGTGATGATAATGGGTTCTCAAACATCTCAAACACCACTAAGAAGGACCTGGCATTCACAGGACCCAAGCAGCCTGGGACACTAAGGACCTCAGAAATGTACTGAGATGCCCCCAGGGGCTGAGGTTTTCTAAGCCGCAACTGCACCAAACTGGCTGCATTAATTGTATCCCTAGAAGTCTCACTTCTCATCAGGACAGATATCCCAGCTCAGCCTGTCCAGCTTTCTCTCCTCAAAGCAGCCCCTGCGTACTGGGAGATGGCTCTGGGGTCAGGAATGCACAGAAATGTTTGAGAGTGGGTCTCTGGCAAAGACCAACTAAGCAGGTTGGAAGCCCAGGGTAGGGAGCAGGCAGCTACTTAAGTTCAGAGCTCCAAACAGCCTAAAGGACCCAGCAGAGACTAGGCTGTCCAACTTGGTAACCTGCCCTTCTCCAGCCCAAAGGTCCTGGAATCTGCCCTGGCAAGAGCCCTCCACCCTCAGCCCTCAGTCCTTACCCAGTGGAGCTCCTGGGCCAGTGTGGGTAGAGAGGGCAGAGGGAACCAGTGAATGCAGGTTCAGAGTGTCTGTTCCGTGGACCTTAGATGGAAAGGCTGAAGGGTCTGGAGGTTGAATCACAGCTTCCTACTTTAGATGTGTGACTTCAGTTAACATGCTCAACTTCTCTGAATCTGTCTTGTGGTCTACAGAATGAGGATGATAACTGATACCTCTGGGATTTTGATTTTAATGAGCTAAATGTTGTTTATGAAGATATGCTCCAAGTATAGTTTAGTGAGGTCTGAATAAATCTGGGCAACAATATTTAGGAAAGTACTTGTTGAAACAGAAGGATACCCCCAAGAGCATAGAACACATCTTTCCCATCACAGACCACAGCACTGAGAACCAGAGAAGGGAAAGGGTTGCCCAAGAACACAGAATCTGACAAAGTCAGACCTAAAACCTAAAATTCACTAGTGTCTGGGAATTCTAGAAGGTGAGATGTTACACGGGCTCCAGATGGGCCCTTCTTGACTCAGGTGTTGCACTGTGCTAGCAACCATGCTGGGCTGTGTGTGTGTGTGTGTGTGTGTGTGTGAGAGAGAGAGAGAGAGAGAGAGAGAGAGAGAGAGAGAAAGAGAGAGAGAGAGAGAGAGGGCTGTGTCCCCCAGAGCACTTCGATAAGGAGGTGTTCTGGCAGGGAAGCAGAGTCAAGTTGGGAGCAGTAGGTAGTTGGTGCTGCCCTGCTGGGTGCAGACCTGTCAAAGACTTATCACACTTCCTGTCCTAACCCATGTTGTACTGCATTCTCTAGACAGGTTGGGTGCCCCTTGGCTATTCATGTGTGCAAAAGTATTATGTCCTTGCCAGTATTTGCCTGAGATCAGTGTTCCTGCAGCTGTTCCTGCCCCTCCCTGACTTGGTGTCCCCATAGCACAAGGCCCTGCACCCAGGACAAAAGGCTTCAACTCACTCATGACACTGTCTGGGTCACAGAAACCTTAATTCTAAACTTGCTGGACACAGAGAAGGTGCATGAGTTAACAGCCCAACAAAGCTATCAGTCTCACAGGACTGGCTAGAGTCTGCTAAAGAATGTTTTAGTACTGCATCATATTTATGTAGGTCCAGACAACATCTCTATAGTCCACAGGATGGTTTGTGAGGAATAGGGGCCATACCTTTGTCGGGTGCCACCCTCAAGCTCAAGGTAGATGCACAGGAAGCACTCACAGAGTTGGACCTTTGGGTGCAGCATTGTTATTTCTGCCTTCTGCACATGAGGACAAATCAGTGTAAAGTGCCAGCTGGGCCCTTAGTCTAAGGAGCTGATGGCCACGTACACTGGGGAAAACAGACAGACAAGGGAGCAGTGCTCTTTGTCTTAGGAAGATGCTCTGATCCTGGGCTTCGTAGGGCCTTCCAAAGCTCAGGCCAAGCATCAGGCCCTCCCGACCCTGTGCATTCCCACCTACTATATCCCACCTACTGCTGTCTTGAGGCATTGGAGCTTTGCCCTGGAGCCAGCATCTCAGGCTGTCAGATCTGCACAGCCGTGTTGCCCCACTCTTCCCCGTCCTGGCCCTGCTTGTCAGTCCTGGCTCATCTCCTCCCACCACACAGCCCACACCACAAGGCTGGATGCTGTGGACCCAGAGTTGGCTGCTCCACAGCATTGCACAGTGCTGTGCAGGGAAGCACTTTACACCAGCTCTTGTAGCTCAAGCAACAATGCTCTTAACCCTGGTTTTTCAGGAGCAGAGCAACCAGAGCGGGTCATGGACTCAAGGCTCTTCCTATTCACTAAGAATAGCAGGGCACAAGCAAATCCTTGCCATCATAGACTCCCCACCTGATGGGGGCGGTGCTCTGGAAGCCACCAGGCAAGTGCCGTGTCCCCTGAAACGATGAAACCTTATCCCTGTTATTTCACTGGACACATTATGGGTTCACATCAGCCTGCAGACTTGGAGACAAGTAGCTGCCCACCGAGGCAGAAACGAGACTCACTTTGGCTTTGTCCTTCTGCCTCTGCTGGTGCTAGCCCAAAGGGGCCCAGCGGGATGGCTCAGTGGTCTAAAGTGCATGCTTGGGAAAGCTTGGGCGGCTTCAGGGACCGCGGTTCAATCCCCGGCACCACATGCTGCGCCAGCCCTGCCGTCAGGGCACGGGCTGAGCCAGCCATAAAAATGAGTGAATAAGCAAATAAAGGTTATGAAAGAAGAAAAACATAAATAAATAAAATAAAAAATTCTAAAAAAAAAAAAAAAAAAAAAAAAAAAAAAAAAAAAAAAAAAAAAAAAAAAAAATCTAAAAAAAAAAAAAAAAAAAAAAAAAACAAAGCACACCCTCCCAGCCTGAGCACACTTGAGCTCTGCCAGTCTCAAGCTCACAAACCAAACAGCAGGCATGACCAACTGAACTGCCTTCTCCTGTTTCCTCCCCTCGCCTGGCCAGAGCATCAGAGCTCCAGCCTCTGTCTCCTCTCTCCTCCCCCAAGGCCTCTGCTGGAGTGGGCTCCACTTGCCTCAGCCTCTTTTCTGGGTCCTTGCCTAAAAGTTGCTTCCCTAAAAGAGGCCTCCCCACACCAGAGCCCACATAACACTTCCTCTTCACAGGGAAAGGCATCCCTGACCACTTCCCCTGCCCTTTGCCCTTTGCCAATGGTTGTTCCCTCAGGGCTGAGCACCAGGCAGCTGGGATAGGAAAGACCTCCAGGCTGGAATAGCTACAAGTAGAGGTGGGTGTGGAAGCTCTGAAAGGAAGAGGGAACCAGGGGTCTATTGTAAAAGCTTGGTTAGGTCTTCCTGAAGTTGCTGGGTACCAGAAAAGGGTTTTGTGAGCCCTCCTGCGTACATTCGTGTTTCTACCTCAGGTCACTGCGCAGATAGATCACAGGGAGGGAAAAGCAGTAGGCTTGGGGATGGGACGTGAGGCCTGGAGGACTGGGGGCAGAAAAGCTTTGGCCCCTTTCCAGGTTTTCAGGTGTGTTTGTTATGGAGATAGATGAAGCCCCTGTATGAGCCTCAGTTGGCTCAGGAGATAGCTGTCCTGTGCCCACAGCCCAGGAAGGAGCCAGTGTATCTCCAGAGAATGGCTGAGGACTGTGCCAGCCTTGCAAAGCCTGCATGCACAGTCCCTCGGGGTCCCTCGTGTGAGATCCAGCTGGGAAGGTGGGAGGTGTGTACTATCCCAGCTCCCATTTGTCTTCCCATACTGCCCATTGGAGCACCCCACTCCTCTCAGGGACAAAACCCAAGGATTTGCCAAGTCACGTGGCAATATGACTTGACATGCCCCTCCCAAGGTTTCTGTAGACATGTTGCTTTCCTCTGCTAAGCATAGTGTTCTTGCCTTGTTCTGGGGAGCCCTGGGACCACACCCCACATCCTCCAGAGTGGCCTCTTTTACATATTGTTTCCCCATGAGAGTTCACCTTTAACGCTTCACAAAGTTTGTCCTTCTTCACAGTATTATTAAGTGTCTTTCAGCTGACATGCTGTGGATGTAGATGCAAATGGCTTTGAAGCACTTGACTGAAAACAATGAGCAACAATAGTAAATGTCATTTATTGGACATTCAGATTATGCCAGGCCCAGGTGCAAGTCTCAGATGCGGCACCTCCCTTCACTATGCCAGCAGCCCTGGGGGCTGTCTGTTGGCAGATGGAGCTCAGGCTTTAAGCCATGGCTCCAGAGCTTCAGAGTTGCAGTATGTGGAGTGCTGCACTAGAGGCTGGTGCTATTAGCTACAGCCCTGCACAGCCATCACCGCATATGG
This sequence comes from Myocastor coypus, assembly GCA_004027025.1. Classification (NCBI taxonomy): domain Eukaryota; kingdom Metazoa; phylum Chordata; class Mammalia; order Rodentia; family Myocastoridae; genus Myocastor; species Myocastor coypus. The sequence continues at coordinate 19,173 of PVJA010003311.1, forward strand.
ACTCCAGTGGGGGCTGGTTCTTATCAGCCTGTGCCAGGAGAGACTGGAAGCAGCCGCTGAAAACCTGTTGCTGCTGTGCAAAACCGGCTTTTGTTTGTTGGGTGAGAGCTACACAGCTGAGACCTGTGGTGAAGGTGCCCACACACTCCTGTGGATCTCTGTGGATCTCCCTGAAATTGGTCTGGGGAGCTAGGAGCAGAGCCAGACACAGATGCTCATGCAGGAACGCTATGGGCTCAGCACACTCCTGCCACCAAATGCTTCTGAGAGCAGCAGTTGTTTAGGGAGCAGCTGAGGATTCAACACCCCACACCCATCTCCACTAGGGTAGAAGCAGGCCCTGTGTCCACCTCCTTTCTAGAGGAGTTACCTCCTCTGCCTGTGGCAGCGTGAACCTTCAAGCTGTGAGCTCCAAACCATCTGTGGTTCCCCACTGTGCCATTTCCCAGCTAAGGAAGGACTTCAAGTCCTTAAGCCTCAGTTTCCCCATCAAGGGCAGCCTGGGCATGGTGCAGAGACCTGAAACAGCCTGGCAAGCATCAGAGGTCTGTGCTGATGAGGGTCTTACTCTCTGGGGCAGCAGCCCAGGCTCTCACAGTTATGGCAGGTTTGAGGAGTGATGCCCTCCTGCCATGACACTTCAGGTCTCTGCCCTCCTTGCCTGTGGTCATGGAGTGAACAAGAGAAGGAACTTTACCACCTGACTCAGCTTCGGGCTTCTTCTGGCCTCTGGCACAGCTTGGTGGGTTTTCAGCACATCCCAGGGCCAGCTATGCCTTTGGGGCGCTGGGACCACAGGCAAAAAGTTCAAGCTGACTGGAAGAGGGGAAAGAGTGTGGGACCACAGTGGCCAACACAGCACCCAGGGTAAGTCAAGACACGGGACCATGGGAGGATTCTACCAGACTGGGAAGCAGGAAGGCTACCCCAAGAAAGAGCCCAGTTAAGCAGGGCATGAAGGCTGTGTGAGGCTGGGGACCTCTTGGCAACACCTGAGTGCTGTACTATGGAGCTCAGGCCTCACCTAGGCATGGTAGGGAGCTGGCCAGCTGTGTGTCTCTGAACCTGAAAGATCCTGTGGGAGAGAAGGCAGGAGAAAAACCCATCTGGAGGCTACAAAACTGAGTAGGGTACAGGGTGCAATCAGGAGCGCAAAGACCCATTCCCACACCCATGCTCTGGGTCTCCATGACTGCCCAGAAGTTCTGGGCTGCCCCCCTGTCGGCTGTGGATGGGAGGGCATTGTCAGGCCTGGTCAGCCACACACCTGAGAGGGCATCTTTCCGATGAGTCCTGGAGGTCAGGCTCCTGGGGAGGCCCACAGCTGCCCTGTGGTCATCATGTTTCCTGCAGGCTAGGGTCATTGTCCCGACAGGCACCAGCACTGAGCTCTCTCTATAAGCATCAGAATACAGATCAGGCTTCTTCCAGCTCCAGTCAAAGAACAGCAAGGGGGTGCATACTTTGAGCTGGGGACTTCAGTCCTGTAGGCAACCACTTTCTCCCTAAAGATGAGATCATTGTTTCCTAGAGATACTGCACTTCCTAGCTGAACTTTGATTTTGGTCAAATTGGAAATCAAACTTGGATTTGAAATAAAAGCCTTTCAACTAGGAGTGCATAAGTGAATTTTTAGCAAACTTAACTGTGTAATTTTCCAGAAATTCATCTAAAAAATACAGAGAAGCCTGGGCTAGACTGACCTTCCCTCTTTCAGAACCATGACTGGAATAAAGCTGACTGTTTAAATGCCTCTGGGCTATTATGTGAACTGAGATATTCAGTAAGAGTGAAAGAACCTGGTCACATTGGGCTCTCGGTCTACCCTCTTCCCTGAGCCTGTCACTATCTTTCTAGCACTGCTCTCTACCATGCTGCCCACAACTGGGTTAAGCTTTAGGCCATGGGGAGGCAGTCTCAGGAGAAGAGCCAGTGCTGCCGGCCTAGCGTGAAGAGGTTTCTGGTGACCTGGGGGGGCGGGGGGGGGGGGGACAGGCTGATATGGGATACTCCTTGCCTTTTGGATGAGTGGGCAAGAGGCCGGGTGTCCTAGGAAGTCAACTAAGGCAAGCGTTGCTGACAGGTGCAGCAGCTGCCTTTTAGGGAGGACCACATCCAGGAGACCAGAGAGTGGGCTCTGGGGAAGAGCCTGGTGACTGAACTGTGCAGTGAGGTGGAGAACAGGTGGAGAGGAAGTGTGAGCTGGAGCTCTGCCTCTGCCAGTGCTGTGCTTGCTTGGGGTTAGGCTTGGTGCTGTAGCCTGCGATCAGCATTTGCAAGGCACAAGAGGGCTGTGGCCCTTCTGCCTGGCCACAGCTCTTGCTAGGTTCCCCTGCTTCTCCAGGACAACATCTATCCAGTGCACGCCCAGACATGAGCATGCACTCAGGGCCGATATGGGGCTTGTTACCTCCTCTGAACACCAGCCAGTGCTTCTGATGTAAGAGCTGACTGACTGTCCACTGCCCTTTGTATGTCTGTGGAGTATTGTGTGGATGTGCTCTAGGTTTTTAGACACTTTTGAGGGATACTTGAGTAACTTAACAACTTTTGGTGTTACAAACAAAGAAATAATTAATAAATATCTATATCATTGGGTCATTCCTGACTGAGCACATGCATATTACATTCCAACTGCAGTTCAAGCCCAACGGGGCAGTTGGTAGGTGAAGGATGGACAGACAGGCTGAGGCTCAGGGACAGTGGAAAGATGTTTGCCTAGGATTGGGTGAGGGTGCAGCTCCAAGGCTATCCTCACCTGGGCTGCTTGCAGTGCCTCAGTCATATAGGGTCAGCAGTGGAAGCATGGTGGCTGCCAGGATGGTGCCCTGGCCTCAGAAGTGGCAGGTTCAGGGCTGGTGTGTGTGTGTGTGTGTGTGTGAGAGAGAGAGAGAGGGGGGGGGTGAGAGAGAGAGAGAGAGAGAGAGACTACAGTAGTTTGGACAGGGGCCTTCTTGCTGAGCTACATTTCTAAGTCCCGTTTTTTTTTGAGACAGTTGCTCAGGCTATGTTCAAATTCACCACCCTGCTTCAGCCTCCTGGAGTGCTGGGTTCACAGGTGTGTGCCATCACGCCCACCTAAAGGCTGGTTCTGAGGAGCTGTGGCAGCACTTCAAGGCTCTAGCTCTGAGGTTACTTCCTTGCCCCTACCTCCCTGTGGCCACTAGGGGCTGCACAGATCCTTCCCTGTCCTAGGCTAGGCTGCAGGCCTTGGGAGACCAGTCTTACACTGGGCCTGGGATTGGCACTCACTCACCTGGAGTCTGGCAGAGACTGGGCCTGGGCAAGGACCTGAGAACTTGGAGGCAGGCAGGAGCAAGGAGTCAGCAGGAGCCAGCAGCAGGCTCGGCACAGGTTGCCTCTGCCCCTGGGCACTGCCACACTGAGAGGACAGGGCCAGATGTCCTATCTGGTGTGAGAACCAGAGAGCTCAGAGAAGTTGCACCCATATCTGGGAAGGCCCCTGAAATCCATGGTGTGTTCCCAGAGGAGCTCCTAGTGCCAAGGCAAGAGCTGTATGGGTTGGCAGGTGGAACCTGGAACCAGGAGTGCCAGGAGGCTGGTTTGGCATGGAGCTGTGCAACTGGGGAGCCAGGCAGGGGTTCCCTGGAGCCCTGACCATGGGAACAGAGGACACAGGGAGCCCAGATGAATTTCCCTTTGGAGAGAAGAAAGGTGATGAGAGGAATTCCAAGCCAGGACAAATGCACATACACACGTGTACATGCAAACACATGTTTGTACAGGGCTTTCTGGAGCTCAGCACTACATACATGGGAACACTGAGCAGCTGACTGAGGCCCAGGCCACAAAGGCTGGTCTTGACAGACAGGGCTACAGAAGGGGTCCTAGCTCAGGTGGCAGTGACCAGGGATGACAGTGCCTGCTCTCTCAGAAGTATAGTAGGTCTGACTTCTGAGACACAGGCAGGGAAAAGGTGGCACAGTGAGGGTGGGAGATGCAGCCATGAAGAGGGAAGGTGCAGAGTCCAGAAAGCACAGAGAGAGAAGTGTCTGGGTTGTAGCATCCGGAGGACGCTGACCCTCAGCATGCATGGGTTTCGAAACCACTGAAGCCCTCTGGGCCAGCCCCTCTAGGCCTCCTCCTCAGGATAGCATCCTGACCTGTGTGTGTGTGTGGTGTGTGTGAGTATGGGTGCACACACACGTTTTTTTCTAGTAGTTCATAATGAGTAGGCCAGTAAAACCCACTATCTGACCTTGTGAAGGATTTCATGGTTTAGAAAACATCCATGTGCCCCTTAATGAGCCTGGAATATCTACACTGTATGGCTGAACTACATGTAAGATGCTTTCATGAGAGAGGAAACTCCACAGCAGCACCATAACCCTAACACTGTATGCAACCCAAGACTGAGATCCCTATACCCTAACACATATGGCACCCCGGGCCTGAAAACACTTCCCAGACTGTGTTTTACAGAATGCCAGTGGATCTTTCTGCAAACTGGAAATGCAAGGGCCCCTGCTGGAGTAAGTTCCAGGAGCTACTCCTTGCCCTCCTCATCAAATGGTCAGAATCTCTTGTGTAAAACCTTCCCAGCAGTGGCCATATGGAGCCCAGGCTGGCTCTGCAGTGTTTGATGTTTTCAGTCAGAGTCCTTCCTTGGGAAGGAGCAGGAGCCACTCCTGTTCCAGAGCAACCCCATAGAAGGAGGCTCTGGAATAACAGCAGTGCTGACCCATGGAGCCAAGTGGGAAATCTGTGTCTCTGAAGCCCAGACCTGGTGACGTCTCAGCCCCAGCTGTACTGCTCTACGCTGGGCCCATCATCTGGACTCTGCGTCTCGAGGTGCTCTGGCCTGGCACATGGAGTTCAGCACACAGCTTGTGTTCTGTTCTCTCGTCACCTCTGCAGCTTCCTGCATCCCTGGCTAGGTGATCCCAGGGACATTTCTAAGCTGCAGGGATATGGGTCTCAGAGGGCACAAATGCCAAGTCTCAGGGTCCTCCCAGGGTCTGCACACTGGGTGACAGCAAAACCAACTGGGCTTTCAGAGTTATCCCATATCCCATCTCAGTTTCACAGCTCTAGAGAGGGCCCCAAGTGCCTGTTCTCTGACATCACAGATGTGCAGGCTGGAGGGACATGTGGTAGCAGCAAAAACAGGCATGCAGAAGGTGGCTGGGAGAGGTAGGTGGGACTGTGGGACAGTGGGCAGCTGCCCAGAATAAGGCTGCAGCTCCCAAAGGAGCTCAGTCACAGCCCAACATTTTCTATTTTCTCGTAGGAGATTTTATTATTTGGGGTTTTTTTTGTTTGTTTGTTTGCTTATTTTGAAACAGTCTCACTATGAAGTTTAGTCTGGTTTTGAACTCACTGTAGCTCAGGCTGACTGAACTCACAGCAATCTTCCTGCCTCGCCTTCCCAAGTGCTGGGATTACAAACATGCACCACAACTCTCACTGTTCATCATTATTAATACCAGTCATACATGGCTGGCCCAGGGCCTGTTACCATTCTCCCAAATGCCAGAGAGGAGCCCAAAGGTCAGGGGCCAGACACTGCCAGAGCCCTTAGCCTCGAGCATAGCCAGCCAGGCCAGGCTGCTGGGATGGCCATCCACCCTGTGCTGGCTCACTGCACCCAGGCCTGATGTGCCCCCAGGAGTTCCTCTGCCTAGACAAGTGGACAACTAGCTACTCCCTGCCTGGCAGCAGGGTCATCAGTCACTCTGTACTCAGCACCTGGACTGCAAGAAGTAGCTCTTGGTAGGAAGAGGCGGGAGGTAGAGGTTAAGTGGCCCCTCGTATCCAGTGTCTTGGGTAGGGGAGTTTCTGTTGACCTTTCCCAGGCACTTTGTGAACCCAGGCTCAGCTAGCCAAAGAGAATTAAATCCAACCAGACTGACCTTCATGGAAGTAAGGGAGTGGGTAGCAGAGGCCCGAGGAGCAAGTAGAGAGAGGAAGGGTAGAAACTAACCATAAAGAAAGGAGGACAAACAGGAAGTAGAGGCAGAGAGATGGGAAGAATACACAAGACCTTCCCAGGTCCAACAAACCAGGCGGCAGGCTTGTTCTAGAACTGTGCCTCCCTGTAGCATGCAGGGCCTTACCAGGTCCTTGCAGCCACTGGTGAAGGCCCAGCTGCAGCCCTGCACACATCAGGGCTCTGTGCTCCTTGTAAAGAGCTTTCTGTGTTTTCCAAGGATACTGTCTGAAGCTACAGCAGCCCTCCAGAATGGCTTCAGATGAAGACAGTGATCTCTGAGTGTCATAGGGAGGGCACAGCCAGGGCTCTTGACAGCCCTGGCCAGCCAGGTCCCTAAGACATGGCTGTTGGGCCAGTAAGATGGGCCAGGGGTCTAAAGTGCCTGCTTAAGCAAGCTGAGGCAACTACAGGGATTGCAGTTTTATCCTCGGCACCACATGCTACACCAGCTCCACCCCCAGGGCAGGCTGAGCTGGCCATAATTATATATATATATATATATATATATATATATATATATATATATATATATATATATCTTAAGACATGGGTGTTTCAGACCCTTAGTGACTTTGCAGCTGCTTTCCTTGATGTTGCCCAGGACTGCCCTACAGTTAGCTAATGAATCCAGGTCTGGCAGCTGATCAGTTGTGTTTAAAAGTACCTGCACTTTGAATTAGGCTCAGCCTTGCTGTGCAGCCAGGAGAATGAGGTTACAGAGGAATCACCATGAAGGGTGGAATAAGGTGCCTGCTAGTTACTAGACACAAGCATTAGCTCAGCTCGTCCTCACATGCCCATGAGAGGAAGAGGTCCTTCCTGTGCCCACTGTGTGAGGGAGAGGCTGAGATGGGAGGCATCAAAGTGGCCTGGGACCGCACAGACAGCAGCAGGGCTCTCCATAGCATGGTGCCTCAGCTGTTACCCTAAGCCGTGGTCAGAACTGCCCCTACTTCTCCCTCCCCTGGCAATTAAGGCCACTCCTTTACCACAAGGAATTTTGCCTCCTGGGGTTCTTCCACCTTTCCAACTCCACACTGAAGTGAAGGCCAAGGCAGCACATACCCCTCCTGTTCTGCTGATTATGCTCTGACTGGCTCCTCACTCCCAGGCACGGCTGAATGGGCCATAGGGTCCTGACTCAGATGAGCCCCAGAACTGGCTTGTTCTTACCCTGAGAGCATTTTGTGTTTTTCATCTCCGAAGTCCTGGAAAGCCAGTGGAACATCAAGCTTAGCAGAGATGCAGGAAGCTGGTGAGACCCAGCCTAGGTGCCCAGGCATTGCTCCAGCCAGGGACCAGTACTGGGCACCCTCTGCCTGGAGGAGATGTACACAAGCACCCCTAAGGCTTTGCTGGACAGGGGCAGTGGCTGGAGAATCAAGGTGGTCCTGTGGCGAGGGGTAGAGGGTTGGGAGGGGAAGTGCTATAAAACGCTTAGCGTATTTGTGATGGCTCGAATTTCCCACAGTAAATTGTTGGCCTGGAGACATCAAGGGCCTAACAAGAAGCAGTGAAAGTCCTCTCCCTGACCCTTCCCTCCAGACCTTGCCTTAAAACCCCATGGCATCCATAACCACAACATTTACTATTCACGCACTCCACAAAAATATTTTCTCTTCTCTCAGACCTACCTCAATCTGCTTTCCCTGACCCAGTTGCCCAATCCTGATGAAACAAAATAGCCTGGCACAGAGGGAATTTGGTCGGCTTGAGCATCTCCTGGCTTACTTGGAGGGAGCCCTGCCTTGGTTTAAAAACCACTGGTGGCTCCACACGCCATCCGTCAAGCCATCCACCAAAGGGGTGAACTCAAGGTCCTACCCCCCCTCCAGGCCACACCTGCAGCTGGCTGCAGAGGTCTTCACAGTGTCATTGTTAATATTAGCAAGGGGCAGGAGGGGCTGGTGCTTCCTGGGTCCTCGTGAAGCCATCAGGACCTCAGGATGCACCAAAGTACCCATGTGCCTGCTCATTTCCTCCTTCAGCCAGGTGTTATCATCTGTTCTGCACCAGGCAAGGTGGGCAGTCCGAGGCCTATGAGTCAGCCAGGCTGTGAGTCTGCTAGGCAAGAGAGACCTTAGAGAGAAGGAAATCTATGAACACCAGGACAGGATGGGTGTGCAGACCCCTGCCCCAGTCTCAGATGGCCAGGCTTAAGGTTCTGACAGCCCTGCCCTAAACCCTACATCCCTGCCTGTGTGTCCTGGAATGAATCCTGTGGGAAGTGCTATACCCACACCAATGCCCTGCCACATCAAGGCTGCAATTCAGTGGCTGTCCTGCCAGAGAAAAAGTGGGAGCTCACCTGGAGGGCACAGCAAAATGGCAGGCCCAGAAACTGCCTCGCCCAGCTAGACAGTCAGGCAAACCCACGACACATTCTTACTCATTCATCTCTCACTATTACTCCAGATAGAAGATATATCAGTCAGAGATAGATAGATAGATAGATAGATAGATAGATAGATAGATAGATAAGTAGGTAGATGATAAATGGATAAATGGATGGTAGATAGTAGGTAAATGATAGTAAATAGATGATAGATAATAGATGTAGATGGTAGATGACAGATGGACATGTGTGCATATCTGTGTATCTACCCATGTATCATGGAGATCACAAGACATATTTCAGGAGGACTGGACTTACCTGTCCCAATCTACCCTCTGGGCCACCATAGAGATGGTCCCCATCTTTCCCTACCCAGGAGCTCCAGCCAGCTGACTCAGAAGCTCCATCTGTAACCATGAGGACAGCAGCAGGAGGCACACAAGTACAAGAGCACCTGAGAACCCCAGGATGGGGACCCCACCCCTAAGGATGCCCCATGCTACTTCCTGCAGACCTTGGCCCTCTGTGGCATGGGGCTCACATCTCCACCTGCAGCGAGGTCCTCCTCCCCTCCTACTGACCACATGCCTGGGTGTAGCAGGCATATCCAGGCACAAAAGTCAGCCGCCTGCCCCTGCAGACACATCACACACTGGTTTTTGGATCCAGGTATTCCTTTGTCTTAGCACCTCATCCTGTGTCCCAAATGTACAGGCTTAGTCTGTGTTGTGCCCGCATCTGTCTCTGTGTCTGTCCCTGTCTCTACTGATTCCCACGCAGGCTGATCTCTGCTGGACAGCCCGGAGTCAGAATCCTCGATGTCTCAGAAGCACTAGTGCCAGTGGTCTCCCCCTTGGATGCTGCTAACGGTGTGAGCCAGGTGCTGGGTAATGGCTGCCACATGAGAGGACCAGGCCCCCTCTGCCAAGGTCTTGGAAAAATGAACCCCCAGATCAGGAGCAGCTCTAGCTCTGGCTGTAGCTGCGCCATGTCCGGCAGAGGCCCCTGGACAGATACCACACAATCAGGGTGTGTGCTCAGCTCCAGCACAGCCTGCCATCTCTACTACCAACTGCCCAGCCCTGAAGATGCTTCAGTGCTGCAGGACCCATGTCATGAGACAGAAATGGCTCTGCCCACCCCACTGCCAGCCACTGTTTTTTTGGCTAAAATGCAGTCTGCCAGTGCCTCGGCCCAGGTCTTCAAGGGATAACAGAGGCAGGACATCTACTAGGGATGGTGGTGACCAGGAAGAGGTGGTGGGGACGGGGGGGATGGCCTGACCTCTAGCTGTGAGATGGGAGAGGAGTCAAAGCCTCAGGAGCCCTCAACACCTCCCCCGTGTGGCCTGAGGGGAGAGAACTGGGTATGGACTCTGTCCTCACCACTGAAGAGCCCAGGTGCCTGGGTGCCTGGGTGCCTGGGCTGGCTGACTTCTCTGAAGCCAGGTTCTCATGACGAGGGTGTAGGAACTGCAGGAACTGTCACTTCTCCATCAGGACTGACCACCAGAAGCTTCCTCAGAGAGGCCCAAGCCACATGAAGCGCCCTTTGCAGCCTAGGTGGAGAGGCTGCTCCTGCTTCCGTCTACCAGGCCCCCATGCTATCCAAGCCTCTTTGTGTCTTGTGTTTAGGTCAGGGTTAGGTCTTTTACCCTGCGCCCCTGGAGTTCATCAGCCTGCTTCTCTCATCTATGATCCCAGCGCAGGCTCGCAGCTGGAGAAGGTCCTTGCCCAGGAAGTTGTGTAGTCCTGCCACCTTGCTGTCCAGCTGTGTGGCCTTAAGCAAGTAGCACAGCTGCCCTGAATTTCAAGATCAAAGCCTGCACATCGGATAATGCCTGCACCACATGGTCGTTGTGGGAGAAAGCATCGTGCACCTGTCGCCTCAGGGACAGGAAGGCGGTGGGCAGCACCTGCAGCTGTTTCTACCTGCTTCCTTCCCGGCAGGCAGCATCACGGACCCACTGAGTTCAGTTATTTGAGGTTGTAGCTGGCATTTCATTCTACAGCCTGTTAACTGTTTCCTAGGAAACCATGAGAGACACAATCTTGACAGTGAGTGTCCCCTCCCCAAACATGTGTGCACACACTCATGCATATACTCTGGCTGCTACTTGGAAGGGCAGTTAACAGAGACTGTGAGTGTCAGTAGGAGCTCCCAAGAGCTTGGTGGCTTGTGTTGCTGCTCCTGCCAGCTGGACTCCAAAGGACGAGGGCAGCACCTTTTTGGCATGATTTCACTTGGCCTAGCACTGGTCACCCTCTGGGTCCCTCTGGGGCCATGTATGCACCTGTGCTGTTGGTCCTCTCTGTGTCCTCTCCCAGCTCACCCCCCCCCCACTCTAGCTGTCTCTAGCCCAATGGACCCATGCTATGACATCCAGAGCCCAAGGCATCATCCTTGATGCTCCTGCTCCAACTGGCTCACTGCTGTTGACCCTGACTCTACCTGTACCAGCTGCCCTGAATGGACCAGGTGCACACAGCACCACCTGGCCCCCAGCAATGAGAATCCCATTGAGCCTATTCTCTGGGAAGTCCTCTTTGATTTCTCTGGCTAAATCTCTGAGCCCTGTGACTTGTTTCCTAGCACCTCCACAGTACAGATTACCCCATGTTATTGCAAACACATTCATGCACTCTCTAAGTGCGAGGCATTATACAGACGCCTTCATGGGGTTCTAACTCATGTACAATACTGCTCTGCCTGGCACCTCCAGGGGCCAGCCCAGCTTTCAGTTGGTCACTTGCACCCAGCACAGAGGCCTTCAGGCTGTGTCTGTTCTGGTTCGGTTCTGGAAGAGCACATGCTTGGTTTTGGAAGAATGGCTGGACACTGCTGTACGGAATTGCTCCGTCCTTGGCAGGGAGGTTTCTCCAAGTGCTCTCCCTGTCTTCCCTCTAGCCTGTCTGGAGGTTTAAAACCAGCTTTTGTGTAATTTGTTGGAAAATAGAGCTTTGTGATTTTCCTTTCTTGTTACATCCTAAGCATAGGTTTTGTTGCGTTGTACAAAAGCCTTTTTAACAGAGTGTGTGAAACCATTAATGAGAACGACATTCTGGTGATCACAAGCAGCTCCTCTGGGCTAGCAGACAGATAGATTGACAGTGGGTGCCACCAGCCACTCCTGGGACTCTGTAACTGGGTGTCGTCTTCTCCCTGCAGCATTACTTCACAGTGAACTTCACCCACGAGAACCAGAAAGCCTTGGAGCTCAGGACAGAGGATGCGAAGGACTGTGACGAGTGGGTGGCAGCCATCGCCCATGCCAGGTATGTCACAGTCTGCTGGCCCTGCAGAGAGGCTGACCCAGCATCTTCCATTGGGACCCTCCCCAGGGCTTGACCCAGGATGTTCCTCTCAAACAGCCATAGGGAACAAGAAGCATCAGGAATGGCTTTGCAGCTCCCTGTCTTGGTTATTTTTTTCTCATTGCTGAGCAAAATACCTGACATCCAGAATTAAGAGAGGAAAATTTTATGTAGCTCATAGTTTGTAGAGGTTTCAGTCCATACTCAACTGACTGCAAGGCAGAGTGGCACATGGTGGAGGGCAGCCATTCACAGAGGTGAAAAACAGCGAAAACAACAAGAGTGCAAGGGAAGAGCAGAAAGAACATGTCTCTTTCCCTCCTTTCTAGTGTATGCCCAAGTCAGGTGTAGCACTCACATCCAGAATTCCAGCATTGGGCCATAGATTGATGAAAAACTCTAGAAGCCCACCCACTGACTGCATGAGGCTTTGGGGGGACAACTAAACACGAACCACAAAATCCCCACATGGCTCCAGCCCCTCTCTTGTACTGCATGGCCAGGAACGAGTCCTGTGTTCCTTTTAGACCTTAGTTTTCTCACCAAACTCTGAAATTCTCTATGCCTGTCTGAGCTTTGGAATTGCTCTGTACCTCCCTTCCCCTCAGCAGTCCCTGCCCCTCTGGAGGGAGACTCCTGCCAGGTGGGGAGAAACGTGCTAAAGAGAAAAGGGGCCTAACACTACACGAGTCCTTCCTGGGTTCTGGGCAGGATATGTTTGTGGGCTGGGATGTGGGCCCAAGACTAACAATACCAGGCAGTTCTAAGCACTGTCAGGAGCATTAGGACCCAGATTCATCTTCTGGGCAGATGGTGCTGCTGTGTCTGCCTTTTCACAAAACGTTTGCTCCCAAGGGTGAGGACCATGTATAGTACTATTCTTTGCATTCACAGGGACTTAGATAAAAGCACAGAAATGCTCATCAAATAGGGGTGGATGAATGCAATGGTGAATATATGGATGAATGGATGGAGGGATGGATGGATGGATGGATGAATCGACAGATGGATGGGTGGGTAGATGGATTGATCTATCAATCAGTTGAATTCTTGTCCCTTCCTTAACTCTTGAATCAGACCAGTTGACCAGAACATCTTATGACCACAGCAGTGACCCTTCCCTGAGATCTACTTCTGTTCTTAAGATATCCCATCTTAGCTGTAGAAACCGGGTTCTAACACATGAAACAGAGGCAGAGATGAGTAGCTCCCAGGTATTCTCTCAGAGATATCACACTCTGGTCAGGAAGGCTTCAGGCACATGTGTTCTGGGGTACCTGAAGCCTTTATGCTATGCACAAAGCATGTGAAAGAGACAGACACAGAGGGAGACATTATTTCCATCTTCAGGGAAATGGAACTCGGGGATGGTAAAAATAGGTTAACATCTGGCCTAAGTGGAGGACTGAGGAACAGATTTAATGGATTTAACCATTAATAACTATTTGGACCACTTGAAATAATCAATTCAAAAGCAACATTTCCAAAACCCCTTTTAATTGCAACACTGGTGTAGGAAAGCTAAATCCAGGAATAACAAGCAAGTGAAGTTTGGATGTCAGAAAACATAAGAGATTGGCTAGTCAGCTGGTATTAGCCCATGATTGATCTGGAAAACCCTGCTGAGAGGTTTAACCTTTCCTCTCTGGACAGTGGGGCATCACTGAGTGTGGCACCAGAGGAGTAATAAGATCAGAGCTGTGATGCAGAACAGAAATTGCTGCAGCTGTAGAGGGTTGGATTGAATGAAAACCAAATTTGTAGGGAGCAACTGGACCACAATCTCCCTGGTGTCAAATACTGTAGAACCAATAACAGGGTTACTCTGAAGGTCAAAACACTTTATGTGAAGGTTGAATGATATTATGTATGTGGAGGAACTTTGTCAATATTGAAGTGTTGTGGAATTGTAGTTTCTTATGCAATCTTATAACCAGGGCTACACTGATTTACAAATTAATATAAATATTTTCAAGAGGCAGTAAAACTGTAAAACTTTTATGGTGGAATAGTTAAATCACAAAACACCAAATGTTGGAGAGGAGCTGGAACTACCTTGAGTATTGCAGGGGTGCAAAACAGCACAGCCAGAAACATTGGTAGGCAGTTGCTTAAAAAAAGTTAAATATACATCAGCTTAATTACCCAGCAAAGCTAGGGAGATAGCTCAGTGGAATAAGTGCTTGCCTGATAAATGCAAGGTCCTAAGTTCAATCCCTGGTACCGGGAAAAAAATTACCCAGCAATTATACTTCTTGTGTTTATACAAAAGAAATAAAAAATGCCCACAGTTTCATATGCAAATGTCATTAATAGCTTTATGTACAATAGACCAAAGACTAGAAGTAGCCAGTGTCTATCAGTGGGCAGAGATATAAACCACTTCATGCAGTGGAATAATGCTGAACAATAAAAAGGATAGACAAAAATTACATTCAGGAAGATGGATGCATGCCAAAATCAGTACACAGAGCATATCTAGAAAAACAATGCATGCTGTGAGAGTCCAGCTATGTAAAGTTTTAGAATAGGTACAACTGGAGAGGAGTGGCAGAGCTCAAAATGGATACTGGGTCTGTGGTGGCTGGAGCACAAGAGGACCTCCTGGAGTTCTGGAAGAGCCCTATCTTGATTAGGATTGATGCGTTTACCACAATTGATTGAACCATACATTTAAGATTTGTGCTTTCCATTAGATGTGCATTAACCCTTAACTTTTAGCAATGAATAATATATATGCATTTAAAAGAGAACATTTTAATTGTCTCTTGGTGCACAACAGATTACACAAACCAGTCATCTTGAGGCAACATCTCTTATCTGACAGTCGCTTGGGGCTGCAGTCTGGAGTCAGCTGAGGTTTCTGCCCAGGCATCCCAAGGCCAAAGTCAAGAGGTGTAGGACTGCATTGTGCACCTGTCACCCCAGGCAGGATCCAGCCATGGAGGATACAGGCCTGGCTACCCACTCCCTTGCCACCTGTGCACCTTTCATGAAGGCATCTTCTGCCTGAGCCAACAGCTCCTCACCCAGATGGCTACACTGGGACAGAGAGTCTGTACGCATCCAGACCACCTTCCTGTCACCATGTCAGCACCACCCAGTGCCAGGAGCAGAGCCTGAGCATGAGCAGGCACTCAGGGCAAAGGTGCAGCAGGGGGACATCTTGGGGCTGTGCGGAATCTTCTCACCCTAGAGGGAAGCCTGTTGTCACAAAATAGCCTGGCTTTCTGCAGCCTGCTGAACAGTGACAGTGTGATTCGTACACCATGGTCATCCAGTCCCGGGGCCTAATGGGCATTTCCCACATGGCCATGTCTGCAGCACTGACCTCTACATCAGAGGAGCCCTGTGACTCCATGTGCCTCCCCTGCTTCACCCCAACCTAGGAGACTCCCTCAGTCCCCATTGGGGACTGGCTCCCAGTGAGCATGTGTGACTCCATGTCAGGAAAGGCCAGCACAACAGGCACCTGCCCTCCCAGGGGATGCAAGGAAGAAGACACAGCTCCTGCCCTCCACCCACCCGCTCAGCCTCCTGGAAGCAGGCGCCATTAGTCAGCAGGCTTTGGGCTTTGCTCACTAGAGCCTGGGATAGGAGCCAGCCCACCTCCTCAGAAGGTGTCTCCTGTGGAATGAGACACAGTAATGATCTCAAACAAGGGAAAACTAGTCATTTTCCTGGGGTACACATCACCCAGCCTGGTGGGGCTGGCTTTGGGGGAGGCATCCTCCCCAGAGCAGCTGCTCAGGACTAGAAGGGCATGAGGAGCTATGACCTCCACCTTCAGCCTCCTGTACTGTGTGTGGCCTGTGGGACAATGGAGGGTCAGCTACCTCTCTGAGAGCAACCCAACATGAGCTGCTTTCACAGACGCCGTGTGTGCAGATGTGAGCACTGTACGGTCAGGCCAAGTCAGCTTTCTCCGATAGTAGCCTCCTGTGTGGTTACAGCTGCAAGCTGGCAGGAACATAGCTCACAGTCTGCTTTCCAACAAAGAGAGCTTTGGCCTGAATCTTCTACCCAGTCCTCACAGCCAGGCCCATTCTAGTTCCCACCTAGACAATGACCGCCTATTTATTCAGGCACATTGCCTCTCGTCCTGGCCTCAGTTTCTGCATTTATCACATGAAGCTGTCGGTCTTCCATCATCCTTGAGTTCTGTTATGGTCTTGGGTGTGTTGGTTTGTTACTGTTTTCAGAAGGAATGGATGGAGGGAAAGGGAAGAGGATGGTGGTGATGGAAGGGATTGATGAGGGAAAGGGAAGGAGGGGTTCAGGGAGGGAAAGAGAAGCAGCCTGGTACCTGTCAGAAGGGTCAGGACACTGCTATTAGTAAGAGCATCCAAGAGGAAGAGGAGCTTTCTCAGCAAGTGTAATGTGAGGTAGGTGAGGAAAACCTGGTTCCTTATGCTTTCAGCTGAATTTTATTGGATATTCATTTTCATAAGAAAAGTTCATGAAGTCCCCTTGTAATCTGATAGTGTTGCAGTCCAAAAACACTCTCACAGTGTGTCATCTGCTTTTGGAGGCAGGTGGCAGGCAAGATGGGAGATTTGTGCTCTTGCCAGTTCCCCCAGGTCACTGCCTGGTCCCTGCTCTGCCCTAGCTCCAGCTGGCCTGCACCTGCACTACACCTCTCCCTCACTCCCACCTCAGTGTGCAGCCTCCTGCCCTGGCCACAGGCCTTTCCCACTACAGCCTTTGGGGTTCTTGGCTCCAGCTGCGGTTATGGGGAGGCTGCCCTTGCCTCGTCTTGCTGAAGTGTCACAGATAAGGAGGAAGGAGGCAAGCTATAGACAGAAGGTCTACCCAGGCAAAGCCCAGAGCCAAGGGCGCCTACTATGCCTGTGTGTATGCATGTGTGTGCAAGAAGCAAAAGTGCAGTGGCACACACCTGTAATCCCAGGACTCAAGATTTCAAGGCAGAAAGGATTGTTGAAAGTTCAAGGCTAGCCTGGGCTACAAAGTGAGCTGAAGTCCAGCCTGAACTGCGCAGCAAAACCCTGTCTCAAAAAGATGAAAGAAAAAGAGGGGTCAGAGGGAGACAGAGAGAGAGAGAAAGAGAGACAGAGAGAGAGAGAGAGAGAGAGAGAGAGAGAGAGAGAGACAGAGACAGAGAGAGAGAGAGAGAGACAGAGAGAGAGAGAGAGAGCAAAGGAGACAGAAGTGTGACTCAGACCAGTGGAGGAGCGAAGGGTAGTGTGAACTGCAGGCTTGGGTCAGCGAGAGTGATCCAGGGCTGGGAGGCAGCATCTGATCTGATTCATGTGTCCATGTGTTCCCCCACCCCATCCCCCACAGCTACCGCACCCTGGCCACTGAGCACGAGGCACTGATGCAGAAGTACCTGCACCTCCTGCAGATCGTGGAGACGGAAAAGACGGTGGCTAAGCAGCTGCGGCAGCAGATCGAGGATGGGGAGATCGAGATCGAGCGGCTAAAGGCAGAGGTGACTAGGGCTGGGGGTTTTGAGCTGAGGATGAGGCCTGCATTTGGGCCAGTTCAGGTCAGCCCGGTGTCAGGCTAGGCAGGCACCAGTGTGGTCCCTTCCCTGTGCTGCTGTAAGAGCAGCTCCTGCAGAGGTCAGTGGGCAAGAGCATCCCTCCCAGCACACACCCTGGCCTCCTGGGTCAGGATCTGCACATCCACAGCACCCCAGGTGGGAATCACTGGCTGTCTGTCCCTCTATGTCTTTGAGGTCTCCATGCACCAGAGTTCATGATGGGAGGGTCTGATGGTCTTTTCCCCTACCCCACACAAGCTCAAAATAATCTGGACATGTCACACAGGGACACAAGCTGAGCATAGCGGGGATAGTAAAAACACAGACTCCCATGACCCATAAGCTGTAAGACTTGCAGGGTCCTGGACACAAGGACAATGCAAGGCCACTCAGGATCGGGGATATCTGCTTCCCTTTTCCTGGCTTGCTGTCCCCACCCACAGAGGAAAGGTCACACCCAGCTCCAGCCTCCAGCACCCAGCCTTCTCTGATGGCTTTGTAGGACCCCTCAGCCCCAAATTGGGTGGACAAGAGGAACAGTGATGCCATGACACCCTGCACCATGCACCCCTAGGCAGGACACCTGCTGTGCCTGCACAGAGCATGGGATGTGCAGCTTCCCAGCTGCCTGGGCAGAGGGTGCCAAAGAACTCTACCTGCAGGTCACTGGCAGGATGGTGTGGGGTCCCCAGGGACTCAGGTACTTCAGACCCCACTTGAAACAGCTCAGAGGAGATTAACAAGGAGCTCAAGCACCAGGCATGGAGCTTTCTGTGCAGGGAACCCCACACAACAAACCTGTGCTGTCTGAGTGCCACGTGTCCAAAGCCACTTCATCCTCTTCCTGCAGCAAAGCTCCGAAGTCAGGGTAACATCAGATTCAGCATCTTCCCAAAGGTGTCTGACATCCTCCTGCAGGTCTCTAAATCACCCTGACAACATCAGTCCCCACATCTCACAGGAGGAGAGAGTCCATGTCACCTGCCTAGCCCATGTGCAAATGCCAGAATGTGTTCTGCCTACTCCCCCCACACTCAGTGAGCAACGCTGTGCTACAGCCAACTTGGCATCCTGTGCCATCCACTGGGCAGGCAAGAAACTCCTGATGGCAGGGCAATGTTCATTGTCCATCTCCTTAGGAAGAGCCGGTGCTCCCTGCGGGCTTATGGGATTCAGGCTCTTGGGTAGATACCAAGGAGCAGAAGTTCCTACCTTTGGGTGTAGAGGTGGCAGATTGTGGCATTAGCCCAGCTCACTCAGGCAGGTAGTGTGGGCTAGTCTTGAAAGGCCTGGAGATTGTGGGCCTGAGAAGAGGCACAGTGCAAGCAGTCTCTTCTCCCCACAGACACACATGTGCACACGCATATGTGCATGTGTGTGGACACACATGCACACACATAACACACACACTCATCCTTCAGGCCAAGTGCCCCTGTTCTCTAGGAAGGTAGGACAAGCAGATCTCATCCTGAGGAAAAACCATCAGTGATACAGGGAGCACAAGAAGTGGGCAGGTGAGCAGTGACCCTAGTGACACAGACTGAGGTCTCGGTGTCAGAGAAAGAGGAACCTGAGGACACGGAGGCCTTAGAGAGGAAGGGCCTCACTTTAGGGCTGGATCTGCTGTTCAGTTCTGCCAGTATCTGACTCACTCCATGACCCACAGGAGACACTCCAGCATGTGGGGAGGGACAGCATCCCCTGAGTGGCCCCAAGCTCTCAGGTCTACCCTCTGGGCCCCCAGCCCTGGCCTGACATACATGAGGGTTTCTGAGACATTGGCTCCCCTGGCCAGTGCTCACTTTCCAGCTCTGCTCTCTGGACTTCCTCGGTTGCTTCCCACAACAGCTGTATCTCCTCAGGCTTTGCACTCCTAACCCTTCCAGTGATCACACTAAGATCTGTCAGGACAGATGGGGTCATGATGCAGCATAAACAGCCCCAAATCCTAGTGGCCTAAAATGCAAGGGCAGGTAGGTGCCTCGTGTGCTGTGCTTCTGCTATGGCTGTGCGGTAGACCATTCACCATTAGAGCCTCACTGAGAGCCAGGGGTATGGACAGACAGGACCCCTCCATCAAAGTCACAGCCCCACACAGCAGGGACAGGAAGCTGGCTTAGCACAGTGTGCTGTCCATATCTTGAAGTACAAAGCAGGTCATGTGAGCATGTCCCATCACAGGGCCTCTGGGAAGTAACTCCACTCAAAGTATGCAAGAAGCAAGAGTGCTGAAGTATCCACAGCAGCTCACGCGCCCACTCAGTGGTGGCTGCTACTCTGTCTCCAAGCCCTAGGACTCAGGCTGTCACATGGAACAGACTCTCTCGACCTTGGATATAATAGAAGATTTCCCCAAGAAAACAGCTTAAAAACAAGAATACATCTTCATTCTTGATCCAGGGTTCGTTGGTCTTCACACCCCCACATATTCTTCTCAATCTTTGCTCCCCTTCATACATCAGCTTTCAAGAGCTAGTTATTAAATCTATAAGAATTCTGCCATCTGCTGATTTGATTTTTGATAGTTTAAAGTGGACCAGGTCCACAGATAGCATTTACACCACAGCAATTAGCAGAGGCTTCAAGTCTCAATTTCTTTGTAGGTTGCTGGTCATAGCATCCACATCTTATGCTTGTCTGCATCTTTTTTATGAACAGATGTAATTTTCAGGGTCAGGTATAGAACCAAATGGGACTCAATGGGCTTCAGAAGTTAGACAAGAGGTTTAAAGCAAGTGCTGTCCCTTCTGAGCCCAGGACTCTACAGTGTGCAGGGGCCCCTGCAGCCTGTCCTGCTGCTCTAGGTATGGTGTGCTCTCAGCTCAGCATCTCAGTTGCTTGTGTCTCCTCCTGGACAGGCCTCATTGTTCACAGCCCAACAGCCCTTCAAGGGCACCTCATGCACAAGGCATGCCTGGAGAGTCTGGTGCAGCATGGCTTTCCTCCCTTCTGGTGCTATGCCAAGCAGAGCATCTGGGAGCTTACTGGTAGCAGAACATCTCCTTGACACATGGGCTCTCCCAAGCTCACCAGGGCAATTCTAAAGGAAATTGCAGACAACTCTTCTTTAGGATTTAAAATAGAAATCTCCTGGGCATCCATTCCACAGACAGACATCACATGAAATCCCAATGTGTGAAATAGGTCAAGGAGAAGACTGCTCCAGGAAGATCGGAAGTCCTGGCCCCCTTTGGCAACTCTGACCTCATCAGGGCTGCCCCCAAGAACCACCCCTCCCACCCTCTTCCGTCCCCAAGCACATGCCATGCCCTCAGCCTTGAAGTGCTCAAATTTTTTCTCTTAGACTACCTTTTGCACTCTTACATGTCCTTCAAAACTTCTGGAAAGCCCTTGCCATTGCAGTGCATACCCATCTCTCTGCTCTGGGCCCACTCTGTGGGATTGTAAGTGACTTCTATGGCTGTCTGGCCCACTTCTCAGGGACGATTCCAGGGAACTCCTCTAGGGAAGGGTCCACCTTCTACAGTCCCAGCTTGTCTCTAGGGCTCGCTCAGGGTTTGACAGAGACACTGTCAGGATGGGCAGGTGGGTTGGTGTGCAGGAGAGTGGGGACAGGGTGGGGCTGTTGGGCTTGGACGGGACTAAGGGAAGCACAAGGAAGCAAGAAGGGCAGAGCTAGGCGGCAACGCTTCAGAAAGCAGGAAATACAGAGGCCTTTGGTAAAAGCTGGGTTTCTGACAAAAAGAAAGAAACCTGGATTAATTCTTCTGCAAAGCCCCAACTGAACTCACCTGGCTTAAAGTACATAGGGGGTGGAGAGCAGCTGCTTGCTGCTCAGTGTGCAGGAGGAGGTGGGCGACAATGAGCAGGTGACCAGAACCCATCCACTGAAGCAGCTGAGGAGTGAGGCAGCCATGTTCAGTGACTGACAAAGTCCAGTTCCCAGCACAGTGCTGGTGACGGGGGTAACCGCCAAATACAGGGGACCTGGGAAAGCCCCTCTCCAGAAGGACCTGCTGGGTGAGAGGAAGACTGCCGCCCTGAACCCTGGTAGCTCCCACCACCACCCACAGACTGCTCCAAGCAGGAGCAGCCAGCAGCCCCAAATGTTCACAGTTCCCATGGCTCTCAGGCTCCTGGCTTTCCGGTTTGGCTCACCCATTCTGATCCGTAAATAAAGACCTCAAGGCCACAAGCGGTGCTTGCGTGGGGAGCAGCACAGCTGACCTATTTGCATCTATTTTTGTCCTAGCCCCTGAGGAGTCTATGTCCCCGGAATGCCTGTCTCTGGAGAGACATCATCAGTTTTGAGTACAGGCCATCCCAATCCACCCCTGCACATACACACTTGTCATCACCCTAAGGAGAAAGAGAGTGCAGTGTTCAAAGCCCAAAGCTGCAGAGAAAACAGACTGGCTCAGACCTGGTAACAGGTCATTGTGAAGGCGCGGATGGATGTGTGTATCTCTGAACTCTCTGGAGCTGTGTGTGTGTGTGTGTGTGTGTGTGTGTGTGTGTGTGTGTGTGAGAGTGTGTGCGCACATGCATGTGTGTATGTGTGTGCATGTGCATGTGTGCCTTTAGACCACAGATCACAGAATCAGTCCTTATTCCAAAGTGCAGATATTCTCGAGGGATCACAAAAAGGGCAGTGTGGAGAGATGAGAAGAGGAAGACAACAGAAAAGACATTTGCACACTGAACATTTTTGTTAGATATTTTCAGCCACTCTCCTGCCAAGGCCATGGTAATTTTAGCAACCAGGGAGTGCAGAGCGGGCAGCTGCTCCATTTTGCTCTCCTGGCACTACTCGACGTGCTGCATTGAGTGCCCATTCACACTGCGCTGCGGTTCAACAACTGGCCTTCCAGGAACATAGCCGTGTGCTCCCGATGGCTCTGTGACTGTGCTCATAGGATTCTGAGCTGCTGTCTTTAGACAGGCAGAGCTCAGTGATGGCTGTGTTTTCTTCTGGTTGCAAGTTTTGTGGCTGCCATGGCTGATTTTTGTTAGAATTATTTATGTGCCTGCTGAGCACATTCAGAGTCCCGGTGCAGGCTCAGCGCACTCAGGTGCACGTTAATGAGAACGACAATATAACCTCTCTGCCCAGAGCCCACTGCGAAAAGCAGAGGGAACTGGCAATCCCAGCATTCTTCCAGGAAGACACCCTGTGCTACAACACCAGATGTGAACTGGAGACTTGCAGCATCCAGAGAGGCTGGACAGACCACACCCCAGCAACACCCCTCACCTGTCCTCCCAGGCCCCCGCCCTTGGTCCCGTTCTTATTCCTGTGCTGTGACTCCCAACAGACAGTGGAGATTCTTAGGATTGCTCAAATGTCACTCCAAGATCTAGCTCATCTTTCCAAGGCCAAGGTGTCTGGGCTATGCTCTTCCGGCAGCTGTCACACCAAGGAATGGTGCCAGGTGGACCAGGCAGGGGAGAGCTACCTGCTCTGATCTGATGCATCACCAGTTGTTCTATTTTTAAAAAATAGACTACCTGAATATCCAGTAAGAGGTGAGTGCTAAATAAAATATGGTGTATGCATATAGTAATGTGTATTGTATTACTATACCACCAGTAACAGTGTTCAACCTTAAATGAGGTGATTCTGATGCCTGCTACAGAGAGGACAAAGCTTGAGGACGTGACCTGAAATAAGCCAGACACAGCAAGTCCTGTGGGAGTGCACACAGGGGAAGCCCCAGTGTAACATTCACAGATATGGGAAGTGGAGCGGCCTTGCCAGTGGCCAGAGTGAAGGGGAATGAAGCTATTATGGGGTTGTGGGCCCAGTTAGGAAGACATAGAGGTTCTAGAGGTCTTTGGTGCTGCTGGTTATACTCCACTGTGCATAGACTGGATGCCACTAACCTGTTCATGTACAGTGATTACAATGGTAAGTGCTAGGCTTTACATGTTTTACCATGACCAAAATTTTAAAATAAAGGGGTGGATGGTTTGAGGAATGGAGGGAGGATCACAGACTAAGGCCACACCTGCAGCCCTGCTCTCCATGCTCTACAGACTGGTGTGCTCCTGGCTACACACCCCAAACAACCATGCAGTAGATGTGTGTCATATGACACACACTGCCCTCACACTGCCTGTGCCCTGCACTCCTGGCGCAGCTGTGTCCAGCTCTGCTAGCCGCTGACCTGCTCTGTTGCAGATCACTTCCTTGCTGAAGAACAAGGAGCGCATCCAGTCCACCCAGACAGTCACCCCCAATGATGATGACAGTGACATCAAGAAGATTAAGAAGGTGGGTGTTGCTGTCCAGCTTGTCCTCGTTAGAGCCAGGAGTGTACAGCATTCCTGGGGCAAGCCACATTCCTATGCCCAGTTCCAGGCAGACTCACCAGCCCGTGGTGACAGGGTGACATCTCAACAGGCATTTCTTCTGGTTACCCTGTGAATGGGAGGAGGCAATCCCACTTTATAGATAAGAAAAGCGAGGCTCTACCAGGGAGGAATGGGTGGTGCTGGAATGAGAGCCAGGCCTTGGAATCTTAGTGACCTTCCTCCATGTGCCAAAGTCTTACCCAGACTCCCTGGCCACCACCATGTCTCCCTCACCTAGGCCACTGCTGCACATGCACCACCTCTCCAGTGCCTCCAGCCCTTTCTAAGAGACCTGCTGCTGCACCACATGAGTGCTTCCAGGAGAAGACTGCCCAGGAGAGCCCAAACATCTGACAGGGTCACAGGGCACAACCACAGCAGGCAGACTGGAATAGGCAGGGACAATGACTCTCTCAGGAAAGCAGACGGAACAGCGTCCTGCAGAGTGAGGGATCAGAGGCCTGGTGCCACCTAGACCAGAGGTTACAGTTGCTCGGTGTCCCCTAGGCCAAGCCCAGTGTGGAGGTTTCCACCTACACAGGGGGTTGTTTTGTCTTTATATTTGTTTTTAGTGTTATGAAGGGTCACCAAATATCTGGATTTCTGGTTTCTCAAAAATAGGAATAGCTAACATTCACGAACCATTTCCCATGTGCCAGGCCCTGTTCTAGGAGTTGATAAAGATTCTGTGGCTCCTCATTAAAACCCTCTGAGGTTGCCGGGCGTGGTGGCACACGCCTGTAATCTCAGCACTTGGGAGGCTGAGGCAGGAGGATCGATGTGAGTTCGAGACCAGCCTGGGCTACAAAATTGGGCTCAAAGCCAGCCTGAACTGCATAGTGAGACCCTGTCTCAAAAAGACAAAAAAAACAAAAAAAAAAAACCCTCTGAGGTTTTTTCAGTCTATCTCATGTTTGAGGAAGCCATGCTTATGAGAGGCTCAGCTCACGCAAGTGGGCACAGCTGAGTATCTGCACAGCAAGTAGGGCTCTGGCTGCAGCACCAGGCCCAAGTGCTCTGTCACTGGGGGCACTACATCCTGAGAAGCCCCCAGGGGTGAGAGCCCCTCACCTTCCACCAGCCAGCCGAGCTCTCTGAGAACCTGCAGGCCAGCAGCTTGGGGGCTTCCACTTGGCTTTGGGCCATATATCCACCACCTTCACTGTGTGTGGGCCCCCGATGGCCTTTCTGGTCAGGGCATTTGCAAAGGGCCAGCTGACACCAGTCCCCAGTTCCCATTGCTCTTCACTCCCAACGCCCCAGCAGCTCCAAGCTTCCCCTTCCAACAGACCCACATCAGAGGTGCTGCTGGGTTGATGCTTTAGAGTCTTAGCCTCCTCCTAATGGGTACAACTCCTCCAAAGTTATACCCAGATGCTGCCATACAGGCCTGCTGAGAAGTGGCTGCCCAGGAGCCTGGCACAGGTCCGCTGTGCCCCCTCCCTGTGCTGCCTACACGCAGCCCAACCAGGACTAGTTGAGTGTGAGCACAAACCACATGTGTGTGTCTGCGTGTGGGCTCAAGACCCTAGCCCACGTTTCTGTCAAGACCAGGCCACTTCTCATAGCCTGGCTTCAAGGGCAGGCCAAGCAGCTGTGCTCTTCCCCAGGATCAAGGAAGGCTGCCAGTGAGCCCCAAAGATGAGTTGTATGACTTTGCCATGTGCTGTTCAGTTTGGTCATTGCCTTCTCCCCGGGTGAGCTTTAGCAGACCACTTGGCTTCCACGCAAGTCATTAGGTGCAGCAAGGGACAGCCAAGCCTGGCACATCCCGGCCTGCTGAATTACTTACCATGTGCAGACTCAGGGTCACAGTCTTCCTTTTTCACTGGGTGCTTCTGGTGCTACCTAGGGTCTTGTTGAATTACAGAAGGACTGGAAACATGCATTTGTAAAATTCTGGTCAGTCCAGCCTGGTTTATACTGAGTCCAGCCATCATCTTTTCAGTCCCATTTCACACATGGGAAGTGACTGAGAGACCTAAGGACCTGTTCAGCATCAGGCAGGTCCCAGCCAAGCCTGGCCCACACTAGGCTCTGTCCATGCAGGATGAGTGGGGAAGGGACAGAGCCAAGGTCTTTGCTCTCAGCATGCAGCTGTCTAATTCAAGCCGCTCTGCAGGTGCAGAGCTTCCTGCGGGGCTGGCTATGCCGGCGAAAGTGGAAGACCATCATCCAAGACTATATCCGCTCGCCTCATGCTGACAGCATGCGCAAGAGGAACCAGGTGGTTTTTAGCATGCTGGAGGCTGAGGCTGAGTATGTTCAGCAGCTGCACATCCTCGTCAACAACTTCCTGCGCCCACTGCGCATGGCAGCCAGTTCCAAGAAGCCTCCCATCACGCACGACGATGTCAGCAGCATCTTCCTGAACAGGTGAGCACTCAAGCCTGGTCACGAGGAGGGGGCTGGCTGCACGGTGACATGAGCCCAGGGCAGCTTCTACCATGGGCAACTGAGGAAACTGAGACCCAGAGAGGAAGGCAGTGACCTACCCTGCAGGCACTTCATCCTCAGTAGATATTCAAGAGAGACAGGCTTGGCTGTCAGGACCTGGGGAGGTCGAGGCCAAGAGTCTTGCTGAATGGCCTGTGAGGCACAGGGTGGGCCCACAGTCAGGTATTCCATGTGGAATGTCACCAGTGACTCCTGGGAGGAGCCTGATTTCAGTATTTAAGTCACAGTTTGTCTTAGTTCAATGTGTGTCATAAAGGACCCAGGACTTTTTCTAAACTCTGACTTTTCACCCTGATGTGGGAGGCCCAGAATCTCAGGGCAGTGCTGGGCATGAGGGTGGGAATCTGAGGGGGTAGGACCGTAGCGAGACCCATGCATAGGAGAGAAACAGCGACATGGGGTCACTGTCCTGATCAGCTCTCTTGGGGTACCAGCCCTGCCCTGTGAGACCCACTTGCTGC
This sequence comes from Myocastor coypus, assembly GCA_004027025.1. Taxonomy (NCBI): domain Eukaryota; kingdom Metazoa; phylum Chordata; class Mammalia; order Rodentia; family Myocastoridae; genus Myocastor; species Myocastor coypus. The sequence continues at coordinate 45,514 of PVJA010003311.1, forward strand.
CAAGCCTCAGCTGCCTGACACATGAAATGTCTCACTGGGACTGGCTTCCCCGCGGTCTGCAAGGACAGCCGTAGCCTAAGCCAGCTGCACAGTGGGGAGCGAAGTTGCTGTGCTGGGCAGGAGCAGTGATCTGCAGTGCAGGTCTGGCTCAGCCCTTGGGGAAGCAGCGTTTCCTGGGTGCTAGCTGTGGGCACCTGTTGTTGAGTGCTTCAGAGCTCTGACACCCACCCTCTTTTTGAAGAATTTTCTTAGCAAGTAATTTAAAGGATCTTTTTGGTGGGTGATAAAATTGAGAACACTGGATGAAAGCAACAAAAATAAGGTTATGAGCAGTGTTGCTTGCGAATGTTTCTTAACTAGGAAGTAGAATAAATGTGGTGTGGCCTGAATATTCATTCTGCTACGTTTTTTAAAAATTAATCATCACTTAGTGATTTCATGATCCCCAAGAGCCCTCTGTCACCTTACCTCCCCTCACCCTCCATGGGTCCCAACCAGGTTTGAGACATCTGGCAAGATGTCGAGGCTGCACTTGGTGGGGAATGCAGGGCCCAGACTCGTATGTGGGCTATGGAGGCTGGAAGTGAGGCAGGCAGAAGGTGATGTCAGAGTAGAGACAGAGGAGAGAGGGACAGGTGCAGTCAGGAGAAGAAAGCCTCCGGTCTCAGGAAGCCCAGACACTGACTGACCTGCACAGTTTGCTGGTTCTCATACCTGTGAGCTCAGTTCTCAAACATGAAGTAAATGGGCTTAGGCAATCACCAAACAGAGAGAGAGTGTGTGAATATTTTCTTTTTTCTGAAGTCTGGAAACCTATTTCCAGAAACCCAGGTAGGGCTTATGGCCTTGGGGGCCTGAAACATAACTGTGTTCCTTTGGGATAAATCATAGGCAGCTTCTGGGCTCATGGAGCTTGGAACCAGTGGGACCCAGGGACTTGCATTCCCACTCGAAGTAGGTGCTGCAGTACTGCCTGCTAGCCAGCCAGCCGCATGGAATTTGAGGCTGGAGACAGGCCCAGGATGTCCCAAGCCATGGCCATGTGAGGAGAGGAGATTATAAGTGTCACACAGGCTATATAGTTGACTCCTGTGGCAGTTGAGGTCCAAGCTGCAGAGAGCTCGATGTCTTTTTGTGTGTATTGATTTTTCCTTAATTTTGTTAGACTTCATTGCTTGATCTTCAGTAGAAGTGTTTTAACCACAGATCTTTGGTTAAAAATGTTTATGCAGCTCATAGAACCTATTGAAAAGTTGTTTGAAAAAAAGTCACGACAGTATTTTCTATTTCATCTTTTAAAAACTGGATAGATCCACTTAGATAATTTCAACTGTGAGCGTATGGAGAGGGGAAACATATTCATCTGCTATTAAAACTGGATTTTTTTTAAAGTGGAGAATTGAATTCAGGACCTTGTGCTTGCCAGACAGGCACTGTGCCACTAAGCTATACCCTCAGCCTGAAGCCATCATTTTCAAGTTTCTCAAAAAGATAAACAGATTTGTGAGGGGTCTCCTTCCCCTCTGCAGTGGTAGAACAGGGACCCAAACCTAATTCAGGTACAAGCCTGGGCAGAGCAGGGCCCTACTTCCACTCCACTAACAGCCGGGCCACAGACAAGTACACACAGGGAGCTCCAGGCCCCACCTCCAGGGGCCGCGGAGCAGACCATACCAATACATGGACACAAGTGCCACTCACAGTGTGCCGGTATGCTTGGAACAGAGAACAGCTATACAAAGGCCCAGGGGCAAGAGGCAGGCAGAGCCACCAGAGATCTCAGTAGAGAAGATCAGCATTGTCCCTGAGGCTCAGCCTGGGGAGGGGACTGGATGGTAGAGTGGCAGCTGTGGCCTCAAGGGAGCTTGAGCCCAGCAGGCAGGAGCAGCCAGAGGTGGTGAGTGCCAAGCCCACTTCCCTGCTGCCTTGTGCACCAGGGGTTGGGTGGCCTAGGACTCATGGAAAGGGAGCAGAGAGTGCCAGAAAAGAGTGGGCACCCATCTTAGCAAAAACCAGATGGGAACCTTTGTCAGAACCTGAAGGAGGTCCTTTGTGGTGTCTTCTACAAGCCCAGCTTTGAATCTGTGGCATTAGGGCAATGCCTGTCCTCAGGCCCTCCCCATGCTCTGTCCAGCCCTCCCAGAGCAAAGATCCTGTGCCCTTTCTGCAGCCTTGGGTCAGAGGAACTCCTCACAGACCCCTACAACCCAACAACCTCTGCTTCTGTCTCTTGCTGAATGTACAGAGCCCCTTGCTCATGATGAAAGCAGGGAGTGGGCAGGAGGCTGGAATTTCAGGGGCAAGCAGTCTTGGGACAGCGTCTTTGTTGGACAGAAGCTCCACATGGAAGTGGTCCACCCTCAGCTGCTCCCTGACACTGCCGATGCCCTGCTAGGCTGTCTCCCCTTCTCTATCAGGCATCCAAGGTCAGTGTTTCTAGTCTCAGCGATCACATTGACCCTGATCGAAACAGTAGGCATTTGATAAATTCTCAAGGCCTCCACAATATGGACCAAAAGGTCATCAGAAAAGCCTGGACTGGAAGGCTGGCCTGCCTCGTAGAGGATGTCCGGGGCCAGGTAGAGGTATTTGTGCAAAGCATTTTTTGCCAGACCAAGCAAGTCCAAAGTGCATGTAGTAGTAGTGCACACTGTGTACATTGAATGTGGGCCAGACACTCCTGACTCACCTCCTCATGTAGGACCCATCTCAGACACGCACACGAAGCAGGCTCAACATTGGACATCCACCGGTGTAACTTACCATCTTGTCTCAGGACTGGCTCTGGGTCACCTAGGAACTCCGAAATCCTCGACTCTCAAATTCCATATAAATTTTATATGCCCTGTCTATTTGAAACCTCTGGATTAATTTGTAAAATCTGAATGCCATGTCAAGACTTTGTAAATTGCTCCTCTGTGCTGTTTCAGGCATAATGGTAAGGAAAGGGCCTGTGTTTCTTCAGTCAAAAGCAGTTTTTCCCAAGCCTTTTCAAGATCCACTTATGGTTAGATCTACAGATATGAAACCTGGGGACACAGAGGGCATCTGAAGTGAGTGGAAGTCAAGTGGTTGGGAACAAGAATGAGGCATTGTGACCACCTCCCCAGTGCCTGGCCTCGTGGAGCTGGCAGCATTTCTTGTAGCATAAAGAACAGCTGGAAATGATTCTCTCTCCCTGGCACAGTGCCACCAGCTTGCTGCAGGATCATGTTCTGTGGGTGATGCACTCATGTGCTGGACCCTGTGAGTCTGCTCCTGAGAGGCACCCTAGGAGGCTGGAGCCCAGGCTCCAAGTGGGGCTAGGTCAGGTTTAGGGTATGCAGTGTGGCAGTAGCCTGGGACTTTGGCTGGGGCCTGCACTGGGTTGAGGCTTAGGACCCCCTGCTTCCTCAGTAGTCACAGGCTGCAGTCCTATCCATGAGCCCATTTTCCTTGTTGTGTGCACCAGCTATGTATGAGCGCCCTAGAGCAGGGTCCAGGACAGGCCCCAGCATAGAGTTTGGGTTCCTCTCGAGGAGCAGAGACCTCATGTGTGCATGCAGCTCTCTCTGACTTGCTTTGGGGTGAAAATGGAAGCCCATAGTAGAAACCTGAGGCTAATTTGGTGATCCACTTACTGGAGCTTGTTAGGAGGACTCCTGGGTAAGAAAGAGGTCAACACTAGGGTAGCCTGGGTCCTGCATGTTAACTGTGCTTCTCAGAAGGGGAAAGATCTTTGAACTAGGCATCTGTGGCAGGTGTTGTGTAGACAAGACAATCACTCATGGGCTTGGGTGATTTCCCTTTCATAAAAATCAACTCAGGTATGAAGACTCATGCTTAGAATTCCAGAACTCTAGGACTCTGAGGCAAGAGGATCACAAATTTGAGGCTAATCTAGACAATTTAACACTACCCTATCAAAACAAACAAGGGCTAGGGCTGTAGCTCAGTGCAAAAGTCCTGGTTTAGCCCCCTGTGTTCAGAAACAATAAGCAAACTATGCCCAGTATGGAGAGCTGGGAACCATGGCATGACTGTATGAGGAGAGGCACTGCCTGGTGGCAGGGTCTGTGTCTTGCTGACTGCTCTGGTTAGTAGTCTAGGCTTCCTGGCTGGCAGGGGATGAGGCTGGCAGGTAGGTTGTGGTACTGCCAGTGACTTCCTGTTTTCCAGATGTGAGTGGAGAGGCAGGGGCTAGGGGCTAGGGCTCAACCTAAGTGTTAGTATTTGGCTGTACTAATTTACATTCCACCAGAAGTATAGGAGAGCTCCTTTTAGCCCAGCATCCTCACCAGCATTTGCTTTTTATATTCTTGATGACAGCCACTCTGGCTATAGAGAAATGAATTCTCAATGTCCTATTTGCATTTCCCTAATGGCTAAAAAAATTAGACATTTTTCATATACTTATTGACCATTTGTACTTCTTTTGAGAAGTGTCTGTTCAGCCCATGGATGTTTAGATCCTCTGGAAAGTGTAGCTAACAAAAATTTTCTTCCATGCTGTAGGCTGTCTCTTCACTCTGTGCAGGAACTTTTTAATTTGGTGTGATCTCATTTGTTGATTCTTGCTATTATTTCCTGTGCTACTGGAATCCTACTCTGGAAACCTTTGCCTATACCTGTGGCTTCAGCATCCTTTTGTGTTTTCTTTTAGCAGTTGCAAAGTTGCAGGTCTTATACCTAGGTATTTGATCTATTTTGAACTGATATTTTATGGGATGAGAAATAGTGAATTGTCAATCTTCTTTTTTATGTCTTTGGTATGGGTCTCACTACACAACTTAGACTTGTAGTGATCCTCATGTTTTCAGCCTCCCCAGTACTGGGATTACAGGCCTGCATCACCACAACCACTTTTGGGCAGCTTAGCATGCCCAGGGCCAGCACAGCATGTGGTTCTGGAGATCAAGCCCCAGTCCTTGTGCTTGCCTAAATAGGCTCTTAGTCCACTGAGCTATCTCATCAGCCCTGGATGTCAATCTTCTACAAGCAGATTGTCTGATTGTACCAGCACCATTTGTTAAAGAGGCTGTTTTGTCTCCAACTCTCCAATGTGTAGTGTTGGCTCAATTGTCCATTTTCAGGTAGCTGAAGCTATATGATGTTTTTGCTGCCCTCTGTTGGCCTACATGTCTGTTTTTGTGCCAGTACCATGCTATTTTTATTACCATGGCTTTGTAGTATGATTTAAAACTGAGTATTGTGATATCTCCACCCTTACTCTTTTTTGCTGTTATGATTGCTTTGACTATTCTAGGTCTTTGTGATTTCATGTGAATTTTAGGATTGTTTGTTCAAGTTCTGTGAAGAATGTCAATGAGATTTTGGTAGGGATTATATTGAATCTGTAGAACACTTTGGTAATATGGTTATTTTAACAATATTAATCCTGCCAATCCATGAACAGGGGAGGTCTTTTTATCTTCTCGTGTCTTCATTTTCTTTCTTCCATCATTCTGAAATTTTTATTATAGAAGCCTTCCATGTCTGATTTGATTGATCTCTGAATATTTTTAAGGTATTGTCAATGGAATATTTTTCTTGACTTCTTTCTCATTCCACTGTTGGTGAATGAGAAAAATCTATTCATTGTTTAATATTGATCTTATATATCACTACTTTGTTGAATTCATTTTTCACCTCTAAAGGTCTTGAGAAAACCATTAAAATCTTCTAAATGTAGAGTCATTTTGTCTGCAATGTCTTTTATTTATTTTTCTTGGCTTAATCACTCTAAATAAAATTTTAAGAATTATATTGAATAGAATTGGCAAGAGTGAACATACTTGCCTCATTTGTGGTTTTAAAGGAAAGGCGTTCAGTTTTTTCCATTTAGAATGTTTCTGGCTCTGGGTTTGCACTGAGGTATATCCCTTCAATATCTAGCTACTTCAGGGGCCTGATAATGAAGGAATGTTAAATTTTGTCAAAGGCTTTTTCTGCATTAGTTGAGATATTCATGTGATGTTTAGCTTGGTTCTATTTATGTGTATTACGTTTATGATTTGTGGAACCATTCTTGCATCCCTGTAATGAACCCAATGTGACTATGTTGGGTGATCTTTCTAATGTGTAGTTGACCTCAACTTGAAAATGTTTTATTAAGGATTTTTGCATCAGTGTTCACCATGATATTGGTGTATAGTTCTCTCTCTTTTTTTTTTTTTTTTTGTTCTTGTCATCATCCAGTTTTGGTATCAGGGTGATGCTGGACTCATAAAATGAGTCTGAAAAAAAATCCCTTTCCTTTCTCTTTCATAGAATCATTTATGGGGCATTTATTCTTCTTCAGAGCTCTGATAAAATTCAGCAATAAACCCAGTTGGTCCTTAGCGTTTCTTTTTTGGAAGGCTTTTCGTTACTGTTTCAATGTCTTTGTTCCTTAGTGATCTGTTTGGCTTTTATATGACCTCCTGGCCCAGTTTTGATAGTGATATATCTAGACTATCTAGAAATTTATCTATTTTTTCAGGTTTTCCAACTAATTAGAGTCTAGGTTTTCAAAGTAGTCCCTAATAACCACCTGGACTTTGTTGGTATTTGTTGTACCATCCCTTTTCATTTTCAGTTGTATTGATTTGGGTCCTCATTTGCTTTGTTGGTATGTTTTGCCAAGGGTTTGTCAATCTTGTTTACCTTTTCAAAACAAACTCTTATTTCACTGAGTATGTCCATTCTCTTATTCTGTATCTCATTAATTGGCTCTGATCTTTATTATTTCTTTTCTTCTGTTGGGCTTGGTTTTGGTTTTTTCTTAGTTTTCTAAGATACTGAGATGCATCATTAAGTTATTAGTTTGAGATCTCTAATTTTTGATGTAGGCATTCATAACTTTAGATTTTCCTTTTAAAACTATTTTTGCTACATTCCAGAGATTCCACAGTGATCTATTTCATTTTTGTTAGATTCTAAGAATTTTTAAATTTTTTCCTTGGTTTCTTCAATGATCAAAAATTATTCAGTCTCCATGTGTCTGAATAGTTTCTGTGGTTTTTCTTGCTATTGATTTCTAGTTTTATTCCTCATTATCCGATAAGATATGAGAAGTTATTTCAATTTTTATATTTGATAAAGCTTGTTTCATGGCCTGAAAAATAATCAATTTGGAGAACATCCTCTGAAAAGCTGAGAAGACTGTGTACTCTGTAGTTGTTGGATTAAATGTTCTGTAGACATCTGTTAAGTCCATTTGTTCTGTGCTATAGTTTAATTCTGATGATTCTTTGTTGACTTTTTATATCTGCCTATCTGTTGGTGAGAGTGGAATATTGAAGTCATCCACTTGTACTGTATTGGGACATATACGTCCCTTTATATTGAGTAGTATTTGTTTTGAAAAATTGGGCACACTGAATATTTACAAGTATTAAATCTTTTTGGTGGATTTTTGCCTTGTTTGTCTAATTTTGTCTTGGAGACAGTTTCATCAGACATAAGCATAGCTACCACTGCTGGCTTCTAATTTCCTTTTGTGTTGAATATTTCCATCCTTTTACTTTGAGCCTGTGTATGTCTTTACTAGCAAGGCTTGTTTCTTGTAGGTGGGAAAGAAATTGATCCTGTTTTCTAATGCTATCTGGTAGGGTCTTAGCTACTTTTCTCATTGTTGATACAAAAATAACTGACACCCAAAGTTAAGAAAACAGGAAAGATTTATTTAGCTCACAGTGCATAGGGTTGGCACATGGCAGAAGGACAACAGTTCATGGTAGCAGAACACAGACAGCAAAGGCAACAAGAGACAGACAGGCAGGCTGGTCTCCTGTATACAGGTGAGTGTGTCACTACAAACTTCACCCCAGCATTGGGTTATGAATCAATCACAAACTTCTGATCAGCCACCGCTGATAAGCCACCCCACATAAGTGCATGAGGCTATGTGGGGGACATCCTGACATGAACTGTAACAGCTAGTCTGTGCCTTCCAATGGGAACAAGTGTCATTTATGGAATGCTGGCTAGTTCCTGTCACTTTGTTCTTTTTGTAATGCTTTATTCTTTTCTAAGTTTTAATACTTTAGTCTTCTGTGTGTAGAATAGTTTCAAGTGTCTTCTACAGTGCTAGCTTAGTAATCATGATACTTTTTAGTTTTGCTTATGTTGGGAGATGTTTATTTCTCCTTGAATTTTGGGGAATAGCCTTGCTAGATATACTATCTAGGTTGGTACTTGCTTTCTCAATGGCTTGAAATTCATTGTTACACGTCCTTCTGGCCTTCAGGGCTTCTACAGAGACAAGTGAAGTTATCCTTATAGGTTTATCTCTATAAGTAACTTGGTGTTTCCCCCTTGTGTCTTTCAACACTGTTTCACTGTTCTGAACTCTTGCCATTTTGACTATGATGTGATGTAGATCTTTTCTGCTCATGGCCAGGGTCCCAATGCCTCCTGAATCTGCATGTGTATATCTTTACTAAGATTTGGGATGCTTTCTCTTATTTCAGTAAAGAGAACCTTGGCACTGTCTTCCATAAAGCTACTCTTTTAATGATATCACAGAGTTTTTGGATGTTTCATTCATAATTTGAGGGTTTTTGTTAGTTTATTGATGTCTATGTGTCATAATTGTGCAACCTTATCTTTGAACTCTGAAATTCTGTCTTCTTGATTTTCACTCCTCGTCAGACTTTGCAGTGAAGTTGTTCTTTTTCATTTCACTTATACTTTTCATTTATGTTTGGCTCTTCCTGAAACTCTCTCTCTCTCTCTCTCTCTCTCTCTCTCTCTCTCTCTCTCACACACACACACACACACACACACACACATACACACACACTGCCCCTGTAGTCCTGCCTGCACATCCTGCACTGTATCCTTTAGGTCATTGAACTGTGTGCTTATATCCTCTTTGAGGTCATTACTCACTTTAAAAATCAGTCTTTTGAATTCTTTAGCATTTCATGTTTTAATTTATTTACATTGGTTGCAGGTGAATTACAGAAATTTGGAGGAGTCATGTTGTTTTGTATATTCATACTTCATGTGTTTCTGTGTCAAAACTCATGCCTCTATTGATGGCTATATCTTCCACTTTTGTGTGAGGATCTTCTTAGTGACCAGCCTTCCTCTGAGGGTTCAATACCATCAGCAAAGAGGAGATAACAAATCACAGTACTGTTGGCAGCACAAGATCAAGAAAGATAATGATGCAGAATAAAAGCCAATTAAAAGCAAAAAGTATAGTACCATTAACAATAGAAAAGTAACCAGCAGTAGTAATCAACTAAGATGTAGTAGCATGTGCCTGTAAACTCAGCACCCAGAGATTGAGGCTGGAGGATTGTGAGTTCAAAGTCTGCCTGGACTATATTTGAGATCATGTCTCAACTCATCGTTATTGTCATCAACATCATCATCATCATCATCGTCATCATCATTGAGACTAAAAGCTAACAAGAATTTTTATAATAATATAAAAGGAGAGGGTGAGAAAAGAGAAGTGAAATGTCATAAAGAAAGAAAGAAGCCAGGCATGGTAATTGCATGCCCTTAATTTCAGCCCTCTCGGAGACTGAGGCAGAAGGATCATGATTTCAAGTTGATCTTGGACAACTTGGTAACTTAGTTATACCTTGTCTCAAAATTTAAAAAATAAAATTAAAGGCTGGGATGTATCTTGGTGCAAATCCCTGGAAGAAAGGAGGGAAGGGAAGAAAGAAGAAAGAGGTAAAATAAAGGGGAAAGTGAGGTTAAAAATCCAATTAAAGAATAAAAAAAGTAGCACCTGTAATCCAAGCACTCAGGAGGCTGAGGCAGGAGGATTGATGCAGGTTCAAGGCCGGCCTACACTACAAAGTGAGACCCTGTCTTAAAAAAAAATTAAAAGAATAAAAAACTATGTAGAATTAGACAAAAGGTAAAGAAAAGCAGTAAATAAATAAGAAAAAGAAAACCAAAATCCAAGAAGCTAAAAGAGAAATGAGTTCAAATGATTGCTCCATGATGGTTTTGGCTTGGTAGTTTTTACTCAGACCTTTAGTATTGGAACCAACAGATGTAGGGTTAGTGATTCAAAACTATCATGTTTCTGTGTGTGCCCTACTTTCCCTGCTGGGGCAATCAGTGTCTCAGGACAGTATTTACTCCAAATGTTTTTAGTATTTATTTGTTTCCTTCTGTGTACCTCAAGCTGCTGCTGTTCTCAGCTAGCTTTGAAACTTACGGGTTTACGAGATGCTCCTCACCACTGCTAAGAGACTTCTGTTCATATACCCAGGAACACGGCCAGTGTCCAGGTAGAGTTGTATACCTGATCACACTGGCAGCTGAGGAAGCAAACAAACTGCTAAGCTCTGTGCAAGAAGGAGGCAGGGAGAGGACCAACCAGTCTGCTGGACTCAGATCCAGAACTTTTAGGTCCAGCCCTCTCAGAAAACCACATACAATGACTTCAATATGCTGGGCACTGCAGAGGATTGCCAGCTCACAGATGCTGTGGACTTCTCCTTGGACTCACCCTGCCGGCACATTTCTTAGCAGTGGAGCTTCTGACTCGCCAGGCTGACCTTGTACCAGTAGAGTCTGATCCCCTCCCTGGGAGTAATATTAGTGTTCCAGGGTGCTTCCTTCTCCTCTCTGCATGTATTCTGTTACCTGATTCTGCATGTATTCTGTTACCTTGATTCTTGATTAGGAGCTCTTGGTCTCTTTCTCCTTGCTAAGCTATCATTTTCTGGATGTCTTGAGTCCAGGTCCTGGAGGGACTCTGATTTGCTGGTAGTTTCTCTTCTGCCATCCTGGTGCCCTTTCAATCATAGAAGCATGCAAACTTCGCTCTGATCTCTCAAGCTATACACACATAGCCTTATTTGGTCTTCACCCATCTGCCAACCTGGCTGTGAAGGGAACCCAGAAAGCTAGAGGATGACTTCTGTTTTTATTACCACTATGGTCTGGGAAGGCCAGTGTCTGATCAAGTGCCTGACAGCCATGGGCCCTCAGAACCATGCACTGGATGAATGGGTAAATGGAGGAGCATGTGAGATTGCAGTCCTGCAAGATGCAGGCAGGGTGCTAAACCTTCAAAGGGCCCACAGGTCAGGAAACTTGTATAATGTGCTCCACTTAGAGGGTCACAAAAACAGCATTTTAAAAAGAATCATTCATGTCTTCGTTTTCCCTTCCTGTTCCTCTCTTTGTCTCTACTCCCTAGAGACAATGAATCAGAGAGTCTGTGCAAAGGCCCTGAGGTAGGAAAAGAATTGGCAAGTGCCAGGAGCAGAAGTAAGCTGAAAATGGCAGGAGAGGCATGGGGAAGGGCAGTAGGCCACAAAGCAGGCAGAGACACTACCTGCAGAGCCTCAGGGCCAGGTTAAGGCCACTTGTATAATTGATTAATTGATTTAGACTCTTAAGTGTAAATATGAGTGGTGGCAGAAACCAGGTAGGTATACGAGGGGAAGTGAGATGATGACAGAACCAGCATTGGATGGCCTGTGTGCAGAGTGCCAGGAGGAGGATCTCAAGAGGCAGGAGGATGGGGCTGTCAGAGCTAAGAGGTCCACGAAGGAGGAGCTGTACAATAGGCCAGGGCAGAGATCAGATCCAAGAGAGTACAACTAGGAGTCCAAGTCATTCAGAGATAACCAAAATCAGCAGCTTTTCTCATCTACAGCAGCCACTTAGAACCTAGAATGTGTGAAAAAGAATCCCACTCACAGTTAAAACAAAAAATTCAAACTTTCCAGAAATAAACATGTGTCACAGTGATGGTGTTTTAGTTACTTTTTTACTCGTTGCTGGGACAAACACCCAACACTCATAATGAAGGAATGAAATATTTACTTAGCTCACGGTTACTGGAAGTTTCGGTCCATATTCGGCTGGCCCAAGGCTGAGTGGAACAGGGCAGAGAGCATCCAGTTCATGGCAGCAGAACAGCAACAAAATGGTGACAGAGGCAACCGACCAACCAGGGCAGCAGAGCAACAGTGTGCATCTGTCCCTCTGTCTCTCTTTGTAATACATTCAGGCTCTCTACCTCAGCCTATCTGCCTAGAATACACCCATAATCCCAGAAGTACTCAGACCCATAAATCCATCAGTACTAAAGCACATAATCCCAGGGATCATGAATCAAGTCTCAAACTCTATAAGTCCCTGCCTCATGATTGCGTGAAGCTTTGGGAGGACAGCTAGATGTTCTACCCCTGGACCCCCAAAGTCTCATACATATCCTTTTGTGCAAAAGACATTTTAGTCCATCTCAAAGAGTTACCAAAGTCCCAACAGTTTCAGCATTGCTGAAAAGTCCAAGTCCCAAGTCTCCTCCAAGATTCAAGGCAAACTCTCAACTGTGAGCCCTTGTATAATAGCAAAGTTAAACATATCCAGCATTCAAAGGCACAAAATAAACATTATCATTCCATAAGTTGCAAATAACAGGGTAATACAAAATACTGGGACCAACACATGTCCAAAATCAAGCAGGGTAAACATTAAATCCCATAGTTCCTACTGGAACATCCAAAACAGTCTGCACTGAGTTGTGGGCTCCATGTAGCTCCATCCCTAAGGCACTCTTGGTGGTTCTTATAGTTTATGTCTAGTTGTCCCCCCAAAGCCTCATGCAGTCATGGGGCAGGGACTTCTATAGATTTTGACTTGACTCATGAGCCATTGGGATTATGTGATTTAGTACTGATCTACAGTTTGAGACTTGATCCATGATCCCTGGGATTATGTGTTTTAAGTACTTCTGGGATTAAGGCAGATAGACTGAGGTGGACAGCCTGAATGTAATATAAAGAGAGACAGAGAGACAAGCTGTTGCTGTTGCTCTCTGCTGCCCTGGTTGGTCAGTTGCCTCTGTCACGATTGTTGCTGTTCCACTGCCATGAACTGGATGCTTTCTGTCCTGCTCCACTCTGCCCTGGGCCAGCCGAATATGGACTGAAACCTCCAGTAACTGTGAGCTAAGTAAACCTTTCCTTTCTTCATTTTGAGTGTTGGGTATTTGTCCCAGCAATGAGTAAAGAGTAACTAAGACAGTGGTATTTTCCATGGCTTCTCTCTTAGGCCAGCTTTGCTCCCTCTTTGCATGATCCATGTTCCTGGCTTTTCCAAGCTTCTGGATTTTCTAATTGACAGGCTTCTCACACACAGTTTTATACACTGCTCCCTCAGGGTCACACTGCCTGGCCTCCCAGGCCTTCTGCAATCTAGATGGAAGCCTTCTTAACCTCAGAATTTCTGAATTTTCAATGGGCCTAAAACAACTGCCACATGGATAATGCCAAGGTCTGCTGCCATCTGGAGCAATAGCCAGGCTTCCTTCTCTCTTGGTTGTAGAGATCAAGTGACTGAATCAATGAATACTCTGACCTGATCCCGAGGAATGAATTCTCCATGCCAGCACCATTTTGGAACCTGCTTTGGCTGCTACTGCCATTCTGGTACTTGGTCTCTTCTGCTTTCTTCTCAAGGCAAAATCTCTCTCTTTTGCAATTCTGAAGCTGTAAAAGGTAGAGAGCTGCCACCTCTTGTGATGCCCTCAGACCATCCTTTTGATTCTTTGGTTCCTACCCAGCAATGGAGATCCTTTTAGCTCCATCTTTGTAGTCCACAGCTCTCCTGGTGCTTCCTTCCTGGCCAAATGCACAATATTTTAAATCATCCTGCTTGGCTCTTAAAAGCCACCAATAATAACCATGACACTTCTCCAATAGTCTGCTGCTTTGAAATAGCCCTTGAAAGATTAATCAGTCCACCATGCTTAATCTCAGTCTTTGGGCACAAGCAAAATTCTGACAGACTTTCAGCAAATCCATAGCACACATTATCTGGAGTCCAATGACCAATGTTGTCCCTGTTCCTAGCAGAAACCTCACCAGCCTGGTCTTTATTGCCAGGCTTCTTATCAGCATTCTGGTCTGAGCTCTGACCAGAATCTCCCAAACAGAACAGCTGAAGCCATTCTAGTGCTTTGCTTGTAGGTGACATCACTGAACCTTTCCTATCTCTTCCTGCAAGCCATTCCCAAAAACTTGTAATCCACATGGTCAGGTTAGTGATAGCAATGACCCCACTTCTCTGGTACCAAATTCTGTCTTAGTTAATTTTTACTCATTGTTGGGACAAATACCCAACACTCAAAATTAAGGAAGGAAAGGTTTATCTAGCTCACAGTTTGTGGAGGTTTCAGTCCATATTCTGCTGGCCCAAGGCTGAGTGGAACAGGGCAGACAGCATCCAGTTCATGGCAGCACAACAGCAACAAAATGATGACAGAGGCAGCCAACCAACCAGGGCAGCAGAGCAACAGGTTGTATCTGTCTCTCTGTCTCTCTTTATAATACATTCAGGCTCTCTACCTCAGCCTATCCACTTCAGGCTATACCCATAATCCCAGAAGTACTCAGACCCATAATCCCATCAGTACTAAAACACATAATCCCAGGGATCATGAATCAAGTCTCAAACTCTGTAAGTCCCTGCCTCATGATTGCATGAGGATTTCGAGGGACAGCTAGACATAAACCATAACAGATGGCAACATCAGTATGGGAAGAACCACCAGAGTTCTGGCTTTTTTCCTCATTAACTTTATTGGAAATGAATAATTACATAGCATATTAAAATTGTAGATAAATATTGAAATGTGAAAGATGTAAGATGTAGACAGTAAATTTTAGAGAAATATTATTTCTTTTATTTTAGGGAAGGGTCTACAGGGTGTCCAATCTCACTACTAGATTGCACAGCCTCCCAAGATCTGGGATTACAGTTGCATACCACAACATCTAGTGTCTCAGCACACACTGGGGCAGGGCTGGCATTGCAGGCCTGGGGATTGAACACCTGGCCCCTGCACCTGCTTGTAGGCACTTTAATCTCCTGAGCTATTTGGATGGCCCTAGTGAAATATTTCTGAAATGAATATATAGCATAAGATTAATAATAAATTGCACATTATAAATAAATTATTTACAAACTGAAATGAATATAACAATGAAAATTGTGTAAAATAAAAATGAAGAAGAAAGCATGTACAGGTCAGTCTTATAATAATTCACTCTGTGTCAAAATCAAGAAACTGATATTCATATAATTAGAATTTCAAAGTAGAAAGAGGTAGGCAATAAATAAAGAATTGAAATTCCTGAATTTAGTTGAAATTATAGCACATTTGCAAAAAAAATATTTTGCCCAAGAAATTTGAATAAAATCATACCAACATACACAAAAATGAAACTGTGCAAAACTAATTGTGAAGAAAGATAATCATTAAAAATTTTATATTTATTTATATATATATATATATATATATATATATATATATAACTATAACTATGGAAGTACAGAATTAAATAGCATCTCATTCCACATTAGAAAGAAAGAGAGTAAGTGTGTAAGAAACTAGACTAATTAATTCAAAGGACTAAAAAAAAAGACCTATTATGTGTGTAAAAGACAAGAAAGAAATAATATAAAGTCAATGGAAAATGGAAATATACTTTGTAAAGTTTCTTAGTACTAGGAGAAAATATATACTGTCTTATGAGTAGATTGTAAGTCAAAGATACAGTATAAATCTTACAACAAAAATTAAGATTAAATAATATTCAGAAAATTAAATATTAATTCAAAATTAAATATTTCAAAACAATTCAACTAAGAAAAAGTTTTCATTATTATAAAGAATTAATAAAACATAACATAAATACTGCAATGGCAAATATATGACCAGTACCTAACAGTTTGGAGATAGTATATCGCACAGAGTTCTAGTATGTCGTGTACATAGACAGAGTCAGTTACTGATGGCCAGGTGGCCACCAGCATTCTGGACGGAAAGATTCCATCAAAAGATGTCATTTCCACCAAAATGTTCTTCATAGTTAATATAATTCTAATCAAGGTGCACAGTTATTTTAGTCTGTTTAAAGTTAGTTTGGAGGTGTAACACATACAAGTAGGTAATACTGTTCTAGCCTGGGGATGTAGGTCAGTGGCCAGCACTTGGCTAGCATGTGTGAGGCTCTAGGCTCCAACCCCAGCAATACACATACATACACACACATAGCCACGTAGACATAGGCATGCAAACACATAGATACCGCACTTGTAGTATTTATACTATAAATATAATAAAATAGGAATCTAGACACAAACTTAGGAATGTAGGTGAATTTAATAAACAGCTAGCTTATTTGAATTGGGCAATTGGCTCACTAAGGAAAAGATAATGTTTCTATCCTTCATTCTCATTTTAAACCAAAGTAAATGATACCTCACTATTCACAGGAAAAAATGAAGTAGTAACACAGGAGTGAATAGGAGTGAGGAAAGGCCTGGAGCCTGATGCAGAGGCAGAATCCCAGACAACTGTATTTCACAAGGCAGAGTAGGCAGTGGCTGGCAAGGAGGCCCCAGCAGTGGGCCAAAACTATGCAGAGAAGAGAGGTGTTTAACATTTACATGAGAAGCCAGGTGTGGTGGCACATCCTAACACTCCAGAAGCTGAGGCAGGAGGATCACTGTGAATTCAAGGCCAGCCCAAATTACACAGTGAGTGCAAGGCCATCTTGGACTATAGTAATGAGATCTTGTCCTAAAAGAACAACAGAAGTCAGTAAAATTTATTTTCTATTGGATGGGCAAAAATAGTCACTTTTGAGTAGCGTGGTTACAGATGAAATTCTCAAGTTGCCCTGTAAAGTGGGGTGTCCCCACTCCCACCTCACTGCTGTGTTTTACAGAAGGCAGGCTCAAGTCATCCTGGGCCAGGTGGTTTCCAAAGGCAGGTGGTCACTTTGAGTCTGTGTCATAGTTTGGTGATCCTCGCAATACTTTAAACTTGATTGGATTACTATTTCCACCCATATCATATGGATCTGTGGTCAGTGGCGCTCCTGTCACTGTGGTGATTGCTTGGGCTGCTATGACTTGCACCTTGTAAGACTGAAGGATGTGACTGATAAACACTGAGGATTCTGGCCACTCGGCCTCCAGATGGTGACTTCCCTCTCCAACCCCATTTACCTATTTTCTGACCCAGTTGGCGATCCTAGTGTGGGCCTGATGTGGTCAAGCAAAGGAAGAGATCTATGTCCCCCATTTTAAATCAAAAGCTCAGTGAGAAAGGCATGCAGAAAATGCAGAAAGCTGAGATGAAAAGAATCTGATGCTGGGCATGGTGGTGCACACCTGTAATCCCAGCACTTGGTAGGCTGACACAGGAGGATCAGTGCAAGTTCAAGACCAGCCTGGGCTACAAAAAGTGAGCTCAAGGACAGCCTGAACTGTATGGCAAGATCCTGTCTCAAAAAGACAGGAAAAAAAAAGAGAAAGAAAGAAAGAAAGAAAGAAAGAAAGAAAGAAAGAAAGAAAGAAAGAAAGAAAGAAAGAAAGAAAGAAAGAAAGGGAAAGAAACAGTTGTGAGAGCAAAGAAAACTTTGTGATGAAAACGAAGTTTCACTCCAAGGAACAACACGATGAGAAAACAAGCAGCCTCTCTGCTGGTGTGAAGAGAGCGTGCACTGTGAGTGCATCCCTCAGGCCAAAGCATGACCCAAGTGAGGCTCTGACTCTCCAGTTCTGTGGAGGCCAAGAAAGATGAAGAAGGGAAGTCTGAAGCTGCCAGAGGCTGGTCCCTGAGGGTTAAGGAAAACACCAGCCTCACTTTGCAGAGGGTGAGGTGGTTAGGGTAGAGTGGCAAATGGATTGCCTTTGCCATCCACACAAGGGATTGGAGAGCACCCTTCTGGCTGTGTCTGGATGCGCCTAGAGGGATGACACTGGAGTCAGCGTGTGCTCACTCACCCCTTTCAATCTGAATCTCTCCTGTTCTGCTTCTTGTCTGTCAGAAATTAAGCAGCTCTTCTACCTTGGACTACCCATGGACTAGTCCTTCTACCCATGGACTAGTCCTCCTAAACCATGTGCTAAAATAACCCTTCTTCTTCCTTACATTGCATGTGTTGAGTATGGAGTCCACATTAGGAAAGCTGGTAAACACAGGAACTGAGCTGCAGGTGCTGAGGGACCTGTCCAGAAGATCCAGCTAAGGGCACTGAGAAGGCACCTGCACCAAACAGAGATTCTCAGTGCAGACAAACCACATCCTGTTAGAAGATGACTCTGCCTAGGATTTTTCACCGCTATGAAGGAGAAGTCAGTGCTTGGCTTCAGAGCTTCAAGGGACAGGTGACTCCCTCGTTAGACCAATGGAGATGGTGACTTCAAGTCAAAGCTAAAGCTCCTTTCCGTTTGAAAATCCCCAAGACCTTTAGGGTCCCTGATAAATCCACGCTGCAAAGATCTAGAAGACAGCTCATCTGCTCATAATGTAATCAAATATTTTAATCCACTTTTGAGATCTACTGTTCAGAAGAATGATTGCTTTCAAAATATGAAGGTGCACTCTTTCAGGCCCTCATTTCCAAGATGATGAAAAAAAGAAGGAACAACGGTCGTGCCACAAAGGACCGTGGTCATGTGCAACCTATTCGCTGCATGAGCTGTGCCCGGTGCATACCCAAGGATAAGGCCATTAAGAAGTTTGTCATTCAGAACATAGTGGAGGTCGCCGCCATAAGGGACATTTCCGAAGCGAGTGTCTTTGACGGTTATGTGCTTCCCAAGCTGTATGTGAAGCTGCATTACTGTGTCAGTTGTGCCATTCACAGCAAAGTGGTCAGAAATCGATCTTGTGAAGCCTGCAAGGACCGAACACCTCCACACTGATTTAGACCTGCTGGTGCTGTCCCACCACCTCCAGCAAAGCCTATGTAAGGAGCTGGGTCCGAATGGACTGAAGAAAACTCTTAGAAAAATAATAAATTGAATGTTATACTTTAAAAAAAAATATGAAGGTGCCTTGACAGCACACCTGGTACCCTAAACATTTTGGTAGAAATGCACAGATTAGTGTTGTTCACATGCCCACCACAACTCCCGTTCTGCAACCTAGAAATGAAGAAGTGCTTTGACTCCTACAGCCACTTATTTAAGGCATACAATTTATATTCTTTTCTTTTCTTTCCTTTTCTTTCTTTTTTCTTTCTTTCCTTCTTTCTTTTTTCTTTTTTCTTTCTTTTCTTTTTTCTTCTTTCTTCCTTTCTTTCTTTCTTTCTTCCTTCCTTTCTTTCTTCTTTTCTTTCTTGTGTTTAGTACAGGGTCTACAGGATCTCACTACACATATTGGACTCAATGACTCTCCTGTTTTCAGCCTCCCAAGCACTGGGATTACAGGCATGCTCCACCATACCCAGTCTCAGTTGCCTGCGGCCAGCATGGCATGCTAGGGATTGAAAGGAAATACAATTTGTAAAGTGATTGCTCTGATAGATCTTCATCAAGTAAAAGGAAAACCCAGGAAGGACTCACCATTCTAGACATGGTTAACATTCATGAGTCAGGACCAGAGGCCAGCAGAAGGTGGCCTGCTGGCTCGAGGGGGAGGAACTGCAGGCATGGTATGAAACCAGGAGCATGGAACTTGAAGCTGCCTGAGAATGTGACTGGACTGTTAAGGGCTCAGAAGCCGCTTCTGGTGGAGGAGTGAAATAAAGTACTTGAATGGAATCTATTCCTGGAGAAGATGAGGAAGCACCACCAGGCAGAACAGTCAGAGGACTGCTAATGCTGCCCAAGCCCTCTGACAAGGAGGCAGTAGGCTTGACAGGGCCTGACTCTGGTTTTAAAGGAGGTTCTGCTGTGCATAACATGCTGTTAAACAGCATTGCATGCCATAGAGGAATTGGAAAAGGTCAGCTGAGGTGGCAGAGTTCACTGCTATCTCATCTTAAGAAGTCACCTAGCCACCCTAGCCTTCAGTAGCCTTCAGCAAGGCCAGACCTCCCTCAGCACAGAGATGGATTCCCTGGAGGGGAAGATGGTTGCTAGTACCTTTAGCAATGAAATGTTTTTAGTTAGCACATGTACATTTTAAGGTAATGCAGTTATAGTCAATAGACTACAGTATAATGTAGACGTAACTCTTAGATGCACTAGGAAATGAAAACATCCACACTGTCCACCTGTTGATACTGGTTTCACTGGGGGACGCTAGACTTTAACACCTCTGTATTTTTTACAGTTCTAGCTCGGTATGGTCCTACCTTGCCTCTCTGAAGCCTATGCAGTGCTGGAATGCAAGGGGGGCTGTGTCCTCCCCGGTATATCCTGAGCTCTGTTTGCTACAACCCCACTAAGTCTGGTCTCAGTACTCAAGGTCTTCTAGAAGGATCTAGATGTATGCCAAATCCTGTTTGTGTGGCCCCCTGGAGAACCCACAAAAGTCCTTTCTACACACCCACCTCAAGCCAAGACACACCCCTGTGTTCCCTTTGTTGGTCTCTTGGACTTGTAGTACCTTCATGTGTGTCCTTCATGTAGGACACACATACATCTCAGCACTAGTGCCTGTGTGTCCACTCAGCACACTGGTCCATGGCCATGCCAGTTTAAAGTCTGCCCTGAAGTGCTATGCAGCCCAGAGTGTCTTTTAAGGTGACCACAGACAGCCACAGCAATGATAGATCCCTTATCAGAAATGAGCATGAGCTGGTTGTGGTTCCTGCTGGTCTCAGCCCCTATAAGCTTTCCTTTCCTCTCACACTCTGTGGGGCACAGTGGAGTCCATGGCTGTCCTTCAGTGGGAGGTGCCATGCTGTGATAGCTCTCTTTCTTTGTCTCCTCATCTTCTCCACCCTAACTGTGCTTGCAGAGCAGACAACACAGGGTGCTGCAAACCTGGGTTATGAGTCTATAGACTCTTGGGACCTCTCTGCCTGGGGCCCCCATTACCTTGGGTCCCTGGACCTTGCTCAAGGGCATCTTCAGCAGCCTGCTTAGCAATAGCCAACTGCCCTGGTTCTGAGGACTGTGCCCACCGCAGGAAACAAGCACCTGGCTGTGGAGAAGTGCAGAGGACAGGGGTGCAGAATGTGACCAAGAAAGAGGGTGAGCCCAGGGCCGCCCTTGACTCCAGCAACCTTACTCTCCATCCCTGAACCTCAGTGTCCCTGTCCATACATCAGGTGCAAAGTCTGAAGACCCTTTGGGGATTTCCCTGGTCTCAAGCTAGGAGCAAGAGCAGAGAAGCAGGGAGAACCGTGAGAAGTACCACTGCCCTGGTGACACAGAGGCTGGCTCAGCTATTCCTGCTATTCCTGTCTCAAGAGCTCTTGTAAGAGGCGAGCCAGGGCCATGCTGCCCTGGCTGCCTGGGGGTCAGAGGGGAGCAGGAGAACCTAGACAGACAGTGCCTCAGGATGCATCACGTGGCACCAAACCGGGATATAGCAGCTGAGAACTCCGGGTCCTTTCACCTCTCTGACTTCAATTCCCAAAGTGAGGGCACTGTCAGGGCTGTGGGGAGCACCTGTGCTGAGCTTTATCATTGTCCTTCATAGATACTGTGGCTCCAGAGTACTAGGCATCTGGCTAGGGTCACAGCTGGAGAGAGGGTAAAGTGGTCAGGCCCATTCTGTGAGTTCCCTGGGGTCTTTTCACAACAGCAGCAGCTGTTCCTCATGCTCTTCAGACCCCAGGGTAGTCCATGTATCTTGGGGCCCAGCAAGAGGAGGATCAGGGTACAGAAGGAGACACAGAGCAGAGTGGCTCTTGGCCTACTAGCTTTGTGGTGCAGACCCTGGACCTCCTGGAGCTGCTATACCGCTGTGGCTCCACATCCCTACCCCATCAGGCTGAGGTATCACAGAGGCCACATTCACACCTGTCCCTACCCTGTGGGCTCATGCTGTGTCCTCCATCCTGCTAATGGGTCCTGTGTAGAAGGCCTGCAGTAGGGGTGGCCTCACACTGTGGGAAGCTGAGGCAGGAGAATGACAAATTTGAGTCCAGCCTGGGCAATGAAGTGAGTTAGCCAGACCTTGTCAGGCTGGGGATGTGGATCCATACGAAGGCCCTGGGTTCAGTCTTCAGTGCTGCAAAGAGGGAAAGAAGGGGAGGGGAGAGGTGAGAAAGGGAAGGAAGGAAGGGAGGGAGGGAAGGGAAGTGGGGAAGAGGGAAGGTGGGAGGGAGGGAAGGAGGGAAGGAAGGAAGGAAGGAAGGAAGGAAGGAAGGAAGGAATGGAGGGAGGGAGGGAGGGAGCAAAATGGGGAAGAGGGAGGGGGAGTGAGGGAAGGAGGGAGGGAAGAAAGGAGGGGAGAAAGGGAAGGGAGGGAAGGAAGGAAGGATGGACGGATGGACGGATGGGGAGGGAGGAAGGAGGAAAGGAAGGAAGGAAGATAGGTCTCACAAAGGACAAGCTTTGCTGCTGCAGAATCCATGGGAGGTGCAGCGTCGGGATCCACTCGAGGAAGGCAGGGTGGCCTCAGCCAGAGCCCAGTCTCTGCTCTCTCTTGCAGTGAAACCATCATGTTTCTGCACCAGATCTTCTACCAAGGCCTGAAGGCCCGCATCTCCAGCTGGCCCACACTGGTCCTGGGTGAGTACCAGTTTGTGCTGCCCACAGAGCCCTCCCAAGGGCCACCCTGAAAGAGAAGGATGCGCTGCACTTGCAGGCCATCCCCAAGCGGCACCCCAGCCCCGCAGAAGCCCCAGGAGACAGAGAGGGAAGACAAGTTGGGACAAACCATCTTAGGAGTGACATAGTTTTACTTTCTTATCTACTTTTCCCTTTGGAAAAGATATACACATACCTACTTGAGAACATTTGAAACCCCAGCAAAGTAGAAAAGTTTGAAAATATCCATCATGCTGCCTCCAGAAGATACCTCAGAAGCTTTGTATTTAACTCGTTTCTGCTACGCACCAATCTTGAGCTCCCCCATTTTACATGATTGCAAACGTACTACATTACAGGGTTTGAATCTTTGTATGTTGTTTTGGGTTTGTGTTTTGCTTTGTTTTTCACTTAACATTTTAGCAAGATGTTTTCTCATGCTGGAAGCATGGGATAATTGTGCACTGCCCAGGCCCCAGCTGTTGCCGTCATCCCAACAGGGCTCCCGCGCTTGACCTCAGAGCCATGGGCAGTGGCTGCTCTCACACATGGCCACCTCTGCCTGCAGACCTCTTTCCCTCTAGGAGGCTGTTCTGGGATGAATCTCCCAAGGAAATTTCCAGAAGCAAAATATGTGCGTGCATAAAAGGCTCTGCTTCTCCCTATTGCCCACTGCTGTTCCCAGGCACAGAACTCCCCAGGCACCAGGAGGGTGCCTGAAACTCACTCACTCCTCCTGCAGGCACTACTTTCCTTCTTCCTCCATTTGGTGGGTAAAGGAGGAGTCCAAGTTACCTTCTTAACAGAACCTGGAAGCAGCCGCACAGGCTGGACAAATAGGCCCAAGGAGCAGCACTATCTGTGCTTCTCAGTTTTCCTCTGACTCAAAATAAAGCAGGTGCTTTTGGCCCTCTGAAGACTCAAGGCTTTGGGCTGCAACTCTGACCCTAACTCTAAGGTTGCCTTTGGTTGGTGCAGGGAGCAGAATTTCTTCTAGATGTTAAATGGGGTTCTTAGGGCCAGCCTGACAGCTCAGCGGACTAAAGCACCTACTTAGGTAGAGGGCAGCTGACAGGGTTTGATCCTGGGCATGTCGTGCCAGCCCTGCCCCTGGGGCACAATGAGACCGGCAGTTGAGACTGGGCGTGGTGGTGCATGCCTGAACAGGAGGATCACTATGAGTCTGATTTATGTAGTGAAACCCTGTAGACCCTGCCCTAAATGCAGAAAAAATAAAATAAAATATAAATGTAAATGGGGTTCCTAGGAAGAGGATTCACAGGGTTTCACCCCATCCTATAAAATGCTGCAGGGCAGGTTTGGGGAGACTGGTTGGAATTTGGAGGATGCTATATCTATACCCAGGATGAGGACAGATGGACAACAGCTCTGAAGGGGAGGAAGTCATAGAGTGGGGGGGGGGGCTCAGAAGACCCAGCTCAGAGCCAGATGCTGCCTCAGCTCATGCCCCCACTTCTGCAGTAAGAGGTGCTTTGTGACTGCAGGCCTGAGAGCCAGAGCAGGGGCAGGGAGAACAAGCAGTGCCACCCTGCAGAAATGCCCTGGGCCCAGGCTGGGCAGCCCAGGGTGTGGGCCGCACCCACCGTACATATCTCCCACCTCCCACCCTCTGGTCCCAGTGCCACTGTGGGAAGGGTCTCTAGCTTTGGACCTGCCTGCCTCCTGGGTATAGCTGCCACAGGCCTGTGGGACCCCATCACACTGACCCTGCTCTTTGCAGCGGACCTGTTCGACATCCTGCTGCCCATGCTCAACATCTACCAGGAGTTTGTGCGGAACCACCAGTATAGCCTCCAGATCCTGGCCCACTGTAAGCAGAACCGAGACTTCGACAAGCTGCTAAAGCACTATGAGGCCAAGCCTGACTGTGAGGAGCGGACCCTGGAGACCTTCCTCACCTACCCCATGTTCCAGGTGTGTGGCTGCAAGGGTAGTATGGGGGAACAAGGACACAGCAGCATGCCAACCACCCATGGGCTGTGCCTGTCTGAGAGGCACTGTGGGCATGGAGGGCAGGGTCCCTGCCCAGTCTCAGCAGCCCTCTGTGGTCTCGACTGCCCCTCCACTTCCCTGTCATAACACTGCTGTAGCCTGTGCCCCGCTTCTCCTCATCTCAGGCCTCCCCACCTCTGGCCTCACTGCAAGTCCCTGCCTGTCACTCCACAGATACCCAGGTACATCCTGACACTGCATGAGCTCCTGGCCCACACACCGCATGAGCACGTGGAGCGCAACAGCCTGGACTATGCCAAGTCTAAACTGGAGGAGCTATCCAGGTAAGGGGGGGTCCAGGTGACAACCCTGGGGAGGGACTGTCCAGGGCAGGCCCCTGGCATGGGCTAGGTAGAAGGGCCACAGCTGGAGTTTAGAGGCATGGCCTCCCCCTTGAGGGTTCTGTCTTATGAGGCCCTGGCACAGATGGGGTCCAAGGAGGCCCAGGTACTCACATCATGCCTGTTCAGGATAGAAGACACTCAGGGCTCTGTATTCTTCTGTTCTCCTATGTCTGGAACTTAGGCAGGGACTGTGGCCCAAGGCTTCCATCCACAGCCAACAGCAAAGGGCAGATGCTTCTGACTTGACCCCATCTAGAGGTCCCTGACCCCCGGCTGTGGCTTTACCTAGCCCTCTCTCAGCCCCAGAGTCCAAACTTCCTCTCCAGGGATACAGTAGGCCTAGGGAGGTGGATGACATCCAGATTCTGGGTGCAGCTTGAAGTGGGAGTCCATGGGGTGTTCTTTAGATTAGATGTGGATGAGAACAAGGCTTGTGAATGGTGACCAGAAGCTGGAGGTACCATTGGCCCAGGTAACTTTGGAGGGGCAAAGATTCACTGCAGAGCTGAACTTCAGGCTCAGATGGATGTCCAAGACAGAGATAGAGCCATTCCTCACCCCCTGCACCAGCCTTGTCACCAAGAGAGTGAGTCTGGATGGAGAAGTTGAGTCCCCTAAAGTACCTTGACTTCACCACAGGCTGGCCAGGAAGGGCTCCTGGTCAGGGATGCTTCCAGAGCTGTCAAAAAGGCCAGGCTACAGGGACTTCAGGCCCAACAGTGCCCAGAAAAGCTTCCTGGGTCAAGCAGGGGCCAGGTCTGGACTCACTTGGGGAGAGGGTGAACAAGATCTAACCAGGCATAGCACAAGATGCCCAGTCCTTTCTCAAACCAGCAGAATGTCACATCTGGGGTTGATTCAGTGTCATTCATGTGAGTGTGATCAGCGACAAAGCCATTCATGGAAGAAAAATGCTGAATCCTGTCAAGCACAGGGCCAGGCCCTGCTCGCTCCTCCCTAGGAAGAAAGCTGGGGCCCCAGCTCATAGCCAAGAGCCTGAACCCTCCCCCAGGATCTGTGTAGGCAGCCTTCTGTCTCTCCCATACCCAGCAGCACTGAACTCAGCCTTAGAGGCCTGGAGGAACCTTTTGCTGTCCCCGTAACCATGGTCCCTTCCTCCTCCTCCTGTGAGCAGTGAACAGGGCAGGGGTGTGGACAGATCAGCCATCCCTGTCTCAGGGCCTGGACCCTCATCCTGCCCTTGCTGATTGCCAGCACCATCTCTTGGAGTCATGAAGAGCTCTCTGAGCATCCCAGCTGTGTGTACAGATGGGTCTCCAACACTGTGCCCAGCCTGGGAAGCACTTACTATGCCAGCAGCTTGCACTTTACTCCAGAGACCCATTGTGCTACTTTGAGGTCACCCCTTGTGTCCAAACTGAGTTTCTTCAGGAGAACCCTAACCTAAGCAAAAGGAGTAGTTCTCATCCCCCTGGCTTCCTCCAACTGGGAGCCCATTTCCAAGGAGTCAGCCTGTGCCCAGATGGCCTGGTTTCCCAGGGGGGGTATTGGTGGAGAAAAAGGGGGAAGCTGAGGCTTCTATACAAGAGGCCCCAGCAAGGTATCCCATGTGCATAGTAAATAAACAGCCTAGTCAGTTTAAGACTAAAATGCAACCCCTAAAGCAGAAAAAAAGGATTATATTTTTGCCCCAGTGCTAATGATGAAATGATTGTAGCCACCAGCACTCACGTGGGTCAGTTGTAGAGCTGGGGCCTACACTGCTCCAGCTTCTACCCCAATGTCCTGCATGGAAGGAGGTGCCTCCGAGGGCTCCAGCCATTTGCTCCTCGTCAAGTGGACTGGTTTGGCACATACCCTACTGCAGTAGGGTCGGCTTTCCTGCCATGAGGCTGCAGCTGGAGAGTGTGCACACCACACCTGGTAGCCTACCCTCTAGGTGATCGCACTGTAACCTTTCAGGCATCTGAAGGTAAATCACCTTGTGCTCTTCTGAGAGGAGGTGGAGTACTTTTCTAGAGACTTCCTTCTAACCCTGCCTTCAGAATGGCTCACGTCTATCTTAAGCATCCTCAAAAACCATCGAGGCACAATGGCAGCTAAAATCCACCTTTTCCCACCAAAGCTGTTCCTGGGAAGTAATTAAATATCACCTCTCAGCCGGGCGTGGTGGCTCACGCCTGTAATCCCAGCACTCGGGAGGCTGAGGCAGGAGGATTGGTGTGAGTTCGAGACCAGCCTGGGCTACAACAGTGAGCTCAAGGCCAGCCTCAACTGCATAGCGAGACCCTGTCTCAAAAAGAAAAAAATAAATAAATAAATAAATAAATAAATAAATACCACCTCTCCTTTAAAGTTGGGGTGTTATAGGAGTAAGAACAACAAAGTGTTCCACCCTATGCATCCAGGACAAGAATCCCTGGAAGTCATAGGCTGAGGTCAATCATTCCCACAGCCCACTAAATTATAGGTGATCCAGAAAAACAGGACGGCCAGGTAGTGTTATAGAAAGGCCAGGTCTCTTAAGCGCTTCTTCTTCTGGAGTGAGAATGATACTTCCTGGGCTATAGGACAGTGGCACCCGCACCTGGGCTGTGCAGGCACACAGGGCCACCCCTCCACACTCACACCCTTCTCAGCTTGAACATGGAGACCATTGGCAACCTTTGACTCTGGAGAATGACTTCTATCCTCCCTGGCAGCAACACAGCCTGCAAATGGCTGTGTTCTTTCCTGTGCCACAGGATAATGCACGATGAAGTCAGTGAGACAGAGAACATCCGGAAGAACCTGGCCATCGAGCGCATGATCATCGAAGGCTGTGAGATTCTCCTGGACACTAGCCAGACCTTCGTGAGACAAGGTGTGCTGAGCTCACGTGCCATGGAGGAGGGGTGCAGCCCTCAGGGACACAGCCTACCAGCCTGCCTGAATAACCTCGGCATGTGCCATGCTGCTGGCAGGCTGTGGTGCCTCTGCGGATGCTGCCTCTTTCCAATTTTCTTCTCTCCACATGTAAACATAAACTTACCCAGATGAACTTGGGTTTCTTATTGTAAACACTGACACTTCCTTCTGGGGAGAAGAGCAGATAAGGAGGACACCGGGGTTAGCCCTGTAGAGCTCTCCAAGGCCCAAGGTTTGATGTTCACCTCGATGCTTCTGAAGGTCACTTGTTCACCCTCCAGGTGACTAGGGTGGTGGATGCCTCCCAAGTAGGCTTCCAAGTCCTGTCTACACAGCCCTCATATTGTGTCCATAAGAAACTGGCAAGAGTGGCCCACTGCCTTCCTCAATCACTCTGTGATGCACTGGCCCAGGGCCAGCCCATCTACCCCCCAGAACCCATCACCAGGTGCTTTCCATGGCATCTCAGGCCTCTGCAGGAATCCAAGTGGGCACTTGTCCATAACCATCAGGAGCAACAGGCCAGGCCAGCTTGCTACCAGGACAAGTACGGCTAACCAGCCCTTTCCCACACCTGCCCATCTAGACCAGGCCCTGGAGTTGCCCAGAGAGTGGAACCACCCCCAACAAGCCTGTGTTGGAAAGACCCAGGAAAGCCACGGAGGGGTGCATCCCAGAGGCAGTAGGCCAGGTGGCTAGAGCAGGGCAGAGCCTGAAGGTCTTCCCAGGAAAGAGAAGGAGGGCTTGCATTGGGGACTGAGAAAGGGCTTTCAAGACTGTGGTAAGAGGTAAGGGGGCAGCCCCAACCAGCCAGGCAGAGGATGGAGCTCATGGGTCCTAAGGATAGTGGAGAAGGGGGGCTGGAGCACTGTCAGGTGGGGACTCGAGCAAGTCAAGGGCTCCAGCTGTGGTCTAGACTGGACTCTGATGCCAGCAAGGCTGACTAGCCACATCTCTGTGGATGTGGGGAGTCTGGGGTACACCTGACCACCCCATCCTCATTCCTACCTGTTTAGCACCACCAGTACCACCACTTTGCACCCCACCAGGTGCAAAATGGCCCCTCTATACCTACCATGTGCAGAGGAGGGCTGTAAGGGGGTCCCTCGACATCTTCATGAGGACTTGGCATTGCCTTGTCCCATGGGCCCCTGGTACTGCTTTCAGTCAAAGCCACCAGAGGCCCCCTGCCCCGCTGGGAGTAAGGCTTAGGTCTCTTCTACATTGCAGGTTCCCTCATCCAGGTGCCCATGTCAGAGAAGGGCAAGATCACCAGGGGCCGCCTGGGTTCTCTGTCCCTGAGGAAAGAGGGTGAGCGGCAGTGCTTCCTATTCTCCAAGCACCTCATCATCTGCACCCGCAGTTCTGGCGGGAAGCTACACCTGACCAAGGTAGGACCCCGAGGGAGGTGCTCAGGTCACGATAATGCTGCACACAGGCAGACGGCAGCCAGGGCATTAGAGATGTACAGACACACACACACACACACACACACACACACACACACACACACACACACACTCTGGTTTCACTGGAGTGGGTACAGCAGGTGTCCCAAACCCCTTGGAGGAATCGTGGGAAAGGGGAAGACACATCTCAGAGCCCCAACATCCTCACTGCAGCTAGACTCCTGGATGGAGCAGTGAGGTGTGAAGAAGCCTTTAATAGGTCCATGGGTATGGTACACGTGTGTGTACATAAATGTGTGTGTAGTGTATAGATGTACATGCATGTTTGTGTGGGTATGTGCTTATGTGTATGCATTGTGTAGATATGTGTATGCATGTGCTCATGTAAATACATGTATATGCATGTAGATACCTGTGCACATGCACTTGTGTAGATATGTATTTATGTGTAGATATGTGTATTCATGTGTTTGTGTGACTGCCTGTGGGGGATATGTACATGTGTGTGCATATGTAAGGTGTGTGTGTACATGTGCGTGCATGTGTTTGTGTGACTGTGTGTATGTATGTGTGTGCATGTGTGTAGGCATGTGTCTACATGTGAGTACATGTCAATATGCATAGATGTATGTACATGTGTGTAGGTATGGTGTGTGTGTGTTTACATGTGTAGGAACTGCCCTGGGCCAGGTAGCCACACTGCAGAACCTGCCCACAGCTGCTCAGGGTCTCAGAACCTTGTCATTTTCCCAGCCATCCCAGGACCTGAGAGGCAGAAGCACCCAAACCTTGCACTCTCACGGTCACATGGCCTTGCCCAGCAGGCCAAACAGAGATGCAGCCTCCAGTACCCTACCCCCACCCTTCCTCCTCTGCGAAGGCTTCTGATGCAGTCCAGGCAGAGCCCACTGTTCACACAGTTCTGCATCATGCTGCTCTGAATTCAGGACTTGACCCCACTTCTGTCCCTATCTACAGGCCCTCTGTTAAGCAAGGGTGATGGAGCTAATGGCACTGGGAAGACTTTGTCCAGGTCCCCATCTGCCAGCATGTGGTTCCCCATGGAAGCAGGCTGGATTCACCTCTAAGCACAGTGTAGTCAGGGAGGGCCAGGAGGACAGAGATTAAGTCACAACATCAGGAAAGTGATTTTCCCAGCTCACAGTGTCTGGCCATAACCTCCTGTCGCCCTGTGAGATCAAGCAGCCCCTTGGGACAACAGCCTGCTGTTAACATGTCAGCAAGTTAACTCATTGTCTGCACCAGAAAAATTAGTTTTAAAATATTGAGTACTCTAGTTCCACCAAATCATGTACCAAGGAAATCCTTGAGTGAATTCTGAAGACCTGTCCAGGCCCATTAGGTCCACCAACAGTCAGGGAACAGCAAGGCAAATTCCACAGGAGACATCAGACAGCTTCTTGCTAAGAGAATCTGAAGGCACAGTTTTATGTTGTTAGTTTTATATTTTATCATATTTGGGGATTTTCCCCTTTTATGAACTCTAAAAGGTTAACATACTGGTAAAGAATATAGAATAGGGGCCTTATACAAATTCACAGCAAGACCCTAGACAACTCACATGACTGCTCAAGCCTCAGTTTACTTGAGTGCTAAGGAAATTTCCTTGCTTTCTTTCCAGGAATGCTGGAACACAGTGAATACTCAGTAGGTTATACAATGATAGTGAGCTTACTTGTACATGATAGTGAGCTTATGGCAGTGCTAATAGCCTTCGCATAAGAGCCACACACTACCCCAAGTATAAATGTGTACTTTGAATTCCTACAGCAGTCTACTGAATAGTACTTTCCACTTCCCATTTTACAGATACACAGACAGCAGATAGACAGGCAGCAGTCAGTAGTTGACCAGGGGTTTAAACCCAGGCAGCCTAGCTCTAGATTATGTTCTTAATTACTGTTACAATCCCCCATAGAGTCGAAGTTGAAGTCAGGAAGGGAGAAAGCTAGAAAGCTGCCAGACCTAACACTACTGTGAGAGCTTTTGTGTCAGGACCTTAAGAAAGAAATCAGAGGTAATGAGGCTTCCAGGACAATGAAGCCAGTGACACTGGGGGCCAGATTAGGCCCATAAGTCTTAAGAGCCATGAAGGAATCAGAATCTGTCCTTCAGAGGCCATCAGGATGGCATATGAGCCACATGGCCAACCTGTGATGTCCTTCTGAGATGGTAGAAGCTTAAAACCTTCCCTTACTGCCTTCCTGTTTCTGTGAACGAGGGGTGACTTACACATCTATACTTGGGGTAGTGTGTGGCTCTTATGCAAAGGCTATTAGTACGGCCATACGCTCCCTATCATTGTATCACCTATTGAGTATTCACTGTGTTCCAGTGTTCCTGGAAAAAGGCAAGGAAACTTCCTTAGCACACAAGTAAACTGAGGCTTGGGCAGTCATGTGAGTTGTCTAGGGCCTTTCTGTGGACCAGGGGTGACTTACCTCCTGTCCTTAGCTCAGAAGTTTATGACAAGATATCTGCTCGAGCCACAGGACTCTGAAGCTGTGACTGGAGCCTAAGCCGTTTTCCAAGATGGCAACTCACAGGACCATTGACTAGAACCTCAGTTTTTCATCTGAATACCTCTCTGCATAGCATGGCACCTGGTTTTCCCCAGGACAGGTGACTCAAGCGCTAGCAAATGCAGGGGCCCGCACTTCCAGATTTGCACACTATAGCTTCCCCTTCATTCTACTATTAGACAAGAGTCACTGAGCCCAGCCCAACCCAAGAGGAGGGGGAATTCAGCTTCAGCTGGGAAGGTGGGAGGAAGGTCAGAGAATCTGCAGGTGTGGCTCAGAGCACCACAAACTCTCTTGCTCAGTACAGTAACCAGGGCTCTTATACCTCATCTGCTCACACACTCAGGCAGGATGTGCTTTGCTGACCCAATGATGGAAATAAGTAGCACACTTGGAAGGACCCAGCCCTCTGCTCTCCAGATAACACCAGTAACTGGCCAGGGATCTCGGGTGAGGCACTCACACATTGTGAATTCATTTCTTTGACTGTAAAATGAGTCACAATAATATAATAGGTTCTTCACTTTAGCCCAGCTCCCTGTTGGTAGCATTGAGGGGTTTGGCCTAGAACAGATTCCCAGCTTCTGTATACCTGGGGCTTTGAGGTGGGATCCAGAGAGGCATGCAGCCAGACAGAAGTCACACAATACAGCTCAACTTTGGTTTCCATCCAAGGAGGCCCATCAAGGCAGTCTTGTTCTACCCTTGTCATTGGGTTCAATATGAAGACAAAGTCCTGATTTTGCAAGGAAGAAGCTTACTTGGCAAGTTACACACACACACACACAGACACACACATATGCCTGCACACACGCACAAACAGCCTCTGTCAAGGGCCTCCCAATCCTGACTTTCGGGATTCCTGAAGGAACTTGGTCCTGATCCAGGGTGTGTTTGCTGCTCTTTTTCAGAATGGAGTCATATCCCTCATCGACTGCACTTTGCTGGAGGACCCGGAAAGCTCAGAGGAGGAAGGTCAGTGTGTAGGATGCCTGCGTGTTCCCAGAAAGGTCTGTCCAACTTTGGCTTTGGCTGGGAGAAAAGCAGATGCGGCATGGCCAGCAGGGGGCAATCTTGGACCACCTTCTTCACTTGTTTCAGACTACTAGGGTGGGCTGGTGCCACTGCACTGGGGGCTGTATGTTCTCAGGGTGTACCTCTCACCTATGTGTACACAGGGCCCAGCTCTGCCCCCATGGGAAGGATGGGATGAAGTCTGCTGGCCTGTTGCTGGGTAACAGGCACAGGCTGGTGAGTTTTAAAGAGTGGAAGTCTGTTTGGCTTGTGATTCTTCTAGAGGTTGGAAAGTCTGAAGATCAAGACAAAGACTCCCCTTTGGTAAAGGCCTCCTTGCTGTGTCATAGGCTGGCAGAAAACATTGTATGGTGGGAGAAGAATTGCGGAGAGAGAAGGGGATGGAACTCATTGTTATAGGGACCCATTCCCTTGCGCTGTAGTGAGTCTACTCCCAGAATAATGTTCACATCCTCTTAAAGGTCCCAGCCCTCACCTGTGTTGCCTTAGACATTAAGCTCCTAATGAAGGAACTTTAGGGCCCAAACTCAATCTGCAGCAGGGAAATGAGTGCCACTGATAGAGGAGCACATCTCTGAGGTCCAGGGAGAGGAGATGCCCCCCTCAGTGGGAGTGGCATGGTCAGGAGGGAGAGATGTAACCTAGGGCAAGGAGAGGTGAGGATGAGGGGGCCACTGTGATCTGTGTGTCCTTGGGATTTGTCCCAGGCACCAGAAAGTGACTTAGATCCTTGTGTGGTGAGGGGGTAGAATCGGTACTTTCCTGCCTGGGCCTGAGATGGCCTGCATCTTCCTTTATTATGGCCTCTGCTAAGGTGCAGAGATGCCCACTGGGCAATCCCAACGGGATCTGCAGCCCTGGCCCAGCTGGGTTCCTGGCAAGGGCCCAGACCCACACCTCCTTGGCATCCCAGACCCAGCAAAGCCCAGTCTTGAACATGGGAGTCACAGCACCATAGCTCGGCACCCCTAAGGCTGAGCCCAGGGCCCCCCAGGGAAGCACAGATACGCTCCATGGCCTAGCTGAATCCCTCCCACCGACCCGATGTTCTCTGGCCTTGACTACAGCTGAACCTTGGGAAAGCCCAGACTTGGGTGGCACTGTCAGGCCCCAAAACCCTATTCTTGGATTGAGGGAAGTGGGAGCATTGCCCTGAAATCCCACCAAAATCCACACCATGAGCACTCTACTTCTTGCAAAGCAGCTTGACGCCCCCATGTCACCCAGAACCCACCTCCCTGTGCCCAGCAGGGAATCTTAAACTTCCCAAGTGTCAGAGAAGAAGGGACAGGGACTCAGAGCTCCAGCCCATTTCTGGGGAGCACAGGTGTGCTGAAACCCCCAGGGAGAATTCAGTCTCCCACTAACGGTGTAGCACACAGATAAAGAAAGACAAAGCATTTTGCAGTTTCAAGAGGCCCTGGGATGACCAATTGCTCTTA
Source organism: Myocastor coypus (assembly GCA_004027025.1). Taxonomy (NCBI): domain Eukaryota; kingdom Metazoa; phylum Chordata; class Mammalia; order Rodentia; family Myocastoridae; genus Myocastor; species Myocastor coypus. The sequence continues at coordinate 79,569 of PVJA010003311.1, forward strand.
GTGAAACAAAGGACCAAGAGTCAGAGTGCCTACAGTTTTTATTGGTACTAGTTGGGGAGGCAGATGGGGATTAGGACAGAGTGTATGGGAAGAATAACTTTTGCAGACCTGGCTTATAAAGGAGGAGAAAAGCATGCTTTCCAGGTGCTGAGGCTTTCCAGTCAGTGGCACAACAAATAATTTAGTGCTTGGAAGCCAGCACCTTTACTGCTGGAAAGGCGTATTACTTTTTGAGTTTTCATGGCCTTGGCAGAGATGTTATCTCATGTCCTGGCCCTGATGGTGCACAGGCTCTTTCTTGAGACCCCATTCCAGCCATCAGTGGGTGGGAAGGGTACGAGGTGAGGGGATTCTTGCACAAGAGCTGCCACGTTGATATGCCAAGACACACTGGCACTTCAGTCAGACTCAGTCACATTCTTTTAGCCAATTAAGGAACACTCATCTCTATATAGCCAGCTCTGTTTATGATAGGGCTGAGATAAAGGTCAAGTGAAGATGGAAGAAAGGGGTTTTAAAGTCAGGGCAACATGACTTTATGTCCCCTGCATTGCGGATAGGACATGTTTAGAAGAATCCTTAAACTACGACAATCTTTCCCATAAAATGCTTTCAAGTGTTAAAGGGACTTTCCAGGTTAAGGGCAATACTAAAATATCTAGAATTTGTTCTTACATTGGGAAGCTCAGTCCCAGACTAAATGTCCAGCCATAGTAGGATGGCCAAGCAGCAAGGCCTAAGGCAGCTCTGGCTCCAACTTAATGATCACCCTACTGGGCTCAGTCCTTATCCAGCAGGGAGAGCAGAGGGCAGATGCGAGCCTCTGGCTCCAAATCCAAGGTGGCCCCTGTGTACTTAAAAGCTACTCCTTCATCCCAGGTCTCTATTTCCCTGTTTAAAATGGGGATCCTCTACTTAGGAAAAAATAACCAAGGGGGAACAGCTGTTGGTGGCCTAGTATCCATTGGCCAGGGTCCCTGCCCTGGATAAGACAGGGACCAGCAAAAGATTTCCTAGCTTCTGAAGTGCCCACACTCACTCTGTCAACTTCATGTCTCACAACTGGAAGCCAAAGGATCTGGCCAAGACATAGACCATTTGGATTTTAAGATCGGGGTGGAGCCCAAGGATTCCCCACCCTTCACAGTCATTCTGGTGGCCTCATCCAGGCAGGAGAAAGCAGCATGGACCAGTGACATCAGCCAGGTGAGCAGTGTGCCATTGTGCTTCATGTGGGGCAGGGATGGCAGATGGGAGCAGCTATACTGTTCTTCCAAAGACCAAAATGCCTCCAGGCCCATAGACCCTGCCAGGCCTGGGCTCTGCCAGCCCAGCCTGCTGGCCCAGTCCTTTCAGCCACTCTCCAGTGTAGTCCAGGAGCCCTTGTATCTGTTCACTGGCAAGGTGATCCATTTACTTTGGCAGAGGTCCCAGAGTGGCTGGTATGGAAGTGGATCTGGAAGTCTCTGAGGGGTGCCTCCTTGGGTCTGAGGTGCCCAGCACCCACCACTCGCAGTGTCTGCCACTCCCCAGTGACCCTGACACCTGTGTGCCCCAACACACAGCTTCACAACAGGATGATTCTGACCATGAGCAGAGAAGAGACCTCATGGTGGAACTATGAGACCCCTGGGTAGGGAGCACAGGAGGAAAAACAAGGCTTCTCCCTTAGCACCGCTGGCTTGTTTGTCGCGGTGGGTAGGTGCTTTTTATTTAAAGCTGAATTTTGTTTGGGGCTTTTTCAGAGCTTAACCTAGGTGACCAGGAGCTCCCTCACTATCTGTGCCCCTAGCCCCAGGCGCCACACATGTGGAGATCTGTAGTTGGAAACCAGCCTCAGAGCATGGGCATTGGTTGGGCAGAGGGACAGGAGAGCTACTCCAGGTCACTACAGAGCTTGTCATGTCCTCACCGGATCTCAGGGTGGGCAGCAGAGATGTCAGTTTCCGGTGCCCCCTGTTCTGCAGTTAGGAGAAGTCTTTCACCAGAGAAAATAAGACTTGAAGAGCCTGATGAGGCTCCCCACACCCAGGTGTTTGACTGAGCCTTGACCTCCTTTGATGTCCGCCCTGCCCCACCCAGTGCCCTTTGTGGGCCTGAGCATGTGAGCCTGTCCATCACAGAGTTCCTGGGGGCCTGGGTCCCAGGGTGGAGGTCAAGGCCCTCAGCCCATGCCCCTCTGTTTCCAGTGTGTGGACAACATCCGGTGCAATGGGCTCATGATGAATGCATTTGAGGAAAACTCCAAGGTCACGGTGCCACAGATGATCAAGTAAGTGCCCTTTACCTAATATAGGGACACTGGCCTTCCACAGACATTACCACATGACAGGCAGGCTTGGGTGGGCCAGCCCTGGGCCTCTGGTGATGCTGAGCTGTTTTGGGGGGATTTGGGATGTTTGCTTGATTTCCAGAACTTTACTATCTGTGTGGATTAATGCTTTCGCTTAGTTTTTGTTGTTGTTTGCTTCGTAGCTACGCATTACTTTTGTATTAGACTGTTTAAAACATAGTATTAAGAATTACACTTTGCGAATGCTTTCAAAACTATTTTTCTTCTCCTAACTGCAAAAGAAATACATAAAATATTTTGAAAACTGAAAAATCCAGGACTTCAGGGCCACTACATTTGTTTGACCAGTCCTTGGGAACAATGGATGTGCCTGGTGGCCTTGACTCTCCCAGCCCAGCCCAGAGCCCAGGTGGTACAGCTCCTCTTGCCTGCAGTGGGCACAGGACTCCTCCCAATCACTCTAGGTGTGACTCCTGTCTCCAGAGCCCCTTCCTATGTGCACCCTAACCTGGCCCTCTGTTAACACAGCACACCCGATACACCTTCTAGGACTCAGCACCTAGGTGCTCTCACTGGGAATCTACCATGTCATGTGAGCTGTTTGTCCTGTGCTTGGTTTCATTTTCCCTTCTAGTTACTTTTACCTTTTTTATAGCAAAGCTGGGCTTTCTTCAGTAACACTGCACTCTGCCATAGTACATGGTGGAGGGTGGCTGCGTGACAGGTGGAGCTGAGGTTTATTCTGCAGATAGTTAGGTGTGCCTGGGAGACCACAGGCTGGCCCAGTGCTATGCTGGTGAGGAGCATGGGAAGACACAACTGGGAAGGCATGGAGGTAGCAGGCAGGCAGTAGCCTGGGAAGTCCCTCAGCCATTCTCTAAGCCCCTGAGTTTCTGGCACAGTCCACATTTTGGGCATCCCCTTCCCTGAGACAAAAGCATTCTAATTATTGGCTTGTAACACAGTCATTGTGCCCCAGAGTCCTAAGAGCCCTCAGCCCCCAGCACCACATAACTGGGCCCTCCCCCAGCTGAACCAATGGGCAGCATTCCCAGCACCTAGAAAAACAGAGAGAATTTGGTCCACCTGCCCCAGGGCACAGATGGCCTCTAGGATGAGGAGACCCAAAATGGACAAATCTCCTTGGGACAAAAAAGAGAATCCTTTCTCATCAGCTGGAGGCATCTGATGGATGTCCAGGAGAGAGGAGTCACATCCAGAGTTCTGTCAAGACATGTTAGAGAAGCAAAGAGAAGAGCAGAGCTGGACTTGCAGTCAGGAGTGAAGATGCTTGCTAGCGGGGAAGACACATGTCTGGCATGATGGCTGGGCATCTCCAACTTGCCCCTGCTGACACTTCGTAATGGGTCATGGCACTCTTTTCACCTAGAGTCTGGGAGGAATTATGGGCCCAGCCATTCCTGTGGTCAGCCTGCTTCAGTGTATGTTCCCATTTTACAAATGGGAAGCTGGATCCAGAGTGGGCTTGGGCAGTACTAAAGTGGCCAGAGGTACTTCAACCTGCAGTCATTCAATGCTTGGAATAGAAATGAGGAAAATGGTGGTTTACAGAAGGAGAGGGGTTTCTCACTTTCCCTGCCCCTTCCTGTGGCAGAGGACCTCCAGAGGAGTTAACCTTGGCCAGCGACAGCAAGGCCCACTGATCTCGCCTGGCCTGACTAGGTGCTCCAGAACTCTGACGCATGTGGAACATGTGGAGCTGCATTTAAAGCTGTGTGCTCCCCTTAGATAGCCAGCCCTGTGGCATGGACTGGCTCTGTGTAAGAAAAGCCGCTGAGGGCTTCTGGCCAGGCGGGCTGCAGCCGTGCTGTGGCTATGCTGCCGCAGCCAGATCCCAAGCTCAGGGTGCGTCTGCCTGCTGTGTCCCTGCATCCTCACCGCAGCTGCCTCCTGAGATTTGCAGCAACATGGTCTCTTTGTTTTCTCTCATTTTAACCCTTTTCTTTCTCTGAGATCAAGGCTATTTTTTTAAATACATTTAGAAATGTATGTTCCCCAAAATGTGATTTTCTGGATACCCCCAAACTCATTCACCTTCATTTCAGTACCCATGTCTCATGATCCAGTGCTTTGCTGGCCTGTGCCTCACAATTCTGCATATATAAGGTGCATTCTCCTGAATCTTGGTGGTTGCATAAGTCACGGTGGACTGAGCTTAGCTTTTGTGCCTGGCAGCCAAGCTGTTTTAGAAGGTGCTGTCTCCTGTGTTCCCTTGGAAGGGCCTCTTTCTCAGTTGCAATATCTTCATAGGCCCCATGTTTCTCATCCTAAAAAGAATTCCCTACCTCTTTACTCCATGAAGGCATTTGACAAAAGTTGATTATTGATTCATTAATAGTTCAAGTCCCAGGAAGATTTCTAAGGAAAGTTTTCTTTATGGATGAAGGCTGGACCCAGGACCTCATACATGCTAGGCAGGTGTTGTACCACTGAGCTGCATCCTTGGCACCCAAGGCCAGTACTTTAAGAACAGCTTGGGGGCAAGGACTTATCCATCCACTCAGTTCCTCTGAGTTCTGTCTGCTTTCCCAGGTGCAGCGCCCTCTGAAGGGCCAGTGAGTGGCAGCCTGTTCACTTCCAATGTGTTTAGGCCCTGTCCTGGTCCCTTAAGTCGGTTAGTTTACTATGTTCTTGAGAATGTCTTGTGAGTTGATCTGATTGTTTCCATTTTATAAGTGAGGAAGCTTCAACCTGAAACATGAAAGGCTGCACAGGAAACAGGAGAAGAACCAATGTGGAGCACTATGTTTTGACTTTACTCCTTGAGTCTCCATAGCACAGGTGCTCAGCCTCTTCTCGCTGTCACACCACAGTGGGATAAGTTGGTATCTTTAGATTTTTCTCTACAGGCTCATGATTAGATTTTGAAGTTTATCCTTTCAGAAATGTTGTATATTTGTCTGGTTACTTGCATATTCTCCTGGTGATATCCTGCCAGAATACAAAAGGTGTAAGGCAGCTACTAGATGCAGATAAAAAACAGCTAGCTATGCTATGACTAACAGTGCCCAGGGTACAAGTGAGGGGAAGGGAGCAGGAAGAAGCCTCCAAGGTCCAACACAGCTGGTGGGGAGTGTGGTTGCCATACCAGAAAAAAGTCTGGTAAAAGTGCAGACTCTGGCACAGGAGGCAGATGCACTCAGACATGGAAGATGAGTCTTCAAGACCAGGCCAAATACCTGGCTTGGTGGACAGCCAGGGTCTGCAGCCCCCTCGTTACATCCTCCAAGGGAGCACAACATTTTGACAGAGAGAAACAGCCCCAACTGCAGGACCAAGGTCTGACACAAGCTCTTCATATTCCAGCCCCTTCCCCCACCATCCTCCCAAACATCAGGGAGAGTTGCACCCTAGGACCATTCTCTTCACTACTCACCACCAACCATGGCTGCGTACACCTTCCAGGCAGAGAGATGCCCAAGAAGCACTGACCTTGCCAGCAGAGACTTAGGGATTGCCGCTCAGAAGAAGGAGAGAGGGAGACTGAACAGCTAGTCCAGAGTAGGTTCCTCCCTGTCACTGCTGCAAGGACCAGACAATCTGAATTTGCATGAAAGAGTAAACAGTTACCACCATCAAGCATGGAGAAAAAGAATCCCTTAACCAACCCCAAAGACTATGCTGATTCCACAGTCTGGAAAGCCACATTTGTCACACAAGCGTGATGCAGGGTCTGAGCACAAGGGAAAAACAGGCAGTTGATAGGTCCATGAGTCCATGCTGGAAGGTTAAGTTCAGAGAAATTAGTTCACATCCTCCTTTTCCCAAATCAACTGAGGTGGCAGGCATGGTGGCACACACTACAATCCCAGCACTTGGGATGCTGAGGCAGGATGATCACCAGGAGTTCCAGGCCAGCCTGGGATATATACCAAGGACATGTCTCAAAGATAAAATGACTTTGAGGTGGCTGGATGTTGGGACAGAGACAAAAGACTGCAGTTAACCATGTCCCAAACATAGCCTTCATCAAGAAGGCTCAAAGAAACTGACCCCTTCCCCACTCCTAGGAAGGCTGGTAGAAAACTGAGGAGGGACCTGAGTGGATATATTGGTTTTAGGACAGAGGCCATATGCTTGTACTGTTTCTCGTTCGAGTTCAGTTTTGTTCTCACTGGCTGTTTTTACTGTCTCTCTGTCTCTCTCCCCTCCTCTCTGTCTCTGTTCTCTGTCTCTGTCATCTCTGTCTCTGTCTGTCTGTCTCTCTCTCTCTTTCTCTATCTCTATCTCTATCATTTTCCTTTGTTTCATTTCTCATTTCCGTATCAATATTATTTTCAACTTTTTTTCTACCTTTTAATTTTTTCAACTTTTTTTTTAATATTCTGCTTTCTCTTGGTCTGTCTTCTTTTTTCTCTTATAAACCTTCTATCTTCCTTATTCCATTTTTTATCCTTCCTTATTTTCCCTATTTCTCCATTTATCCTTACTTATTCTCTACCTTTTATATGTAGTAGGTACTTATATATCTATAAAGAACAAAATATGGAGGAGACCAGTGTTTCAACTGAATGGTGCCATTCACAGCCATCTAGGGATAATTCCTAACAGAACTATGCCCAGAGCATTTGTCTTCGTTACTTTCCTCTTCTTGCTGGGACAAAATACCCAAGGCCCAAAATTAAAGAAAGAAAGGTTTATTTAGCTCACAGTTAGTGAAGATTTCAGTCCATACTCAGCTGACTCCAAGGCAGAGTGGCACAGGACAGAGGGTGGCCATTCATGGTGGTGGAAAATAGCAAAGATCAAAGGGAGGAGCAATGACAGCAATAACAGTAAGAGAGGCAGAGAGCAAGTCTCTCTGTCTTACTTGCATTGCATTCAGGCTATCTGCCCCAGGCTGGGTGTAGCACTCATGTCCATAACCCTGAAGAAATTAATTATAAAAGGACCTTACCTCACTCTCATAAAAGCCACTGCTGACAGCCAGTGGCCAGCATCATATAAAATAGGGAGAGGCTGAAAGCTTTCCCTCTAAGACCAGAAAGGATCAAAATGTCTTCTTTTTTTTTGAGGAAGAGCAGATTCTGTAGTGTATAACAGATGCCTTAGCACCAGTACTCCCAGGATTGCTATTGCAAACTAAAATCTGACTGCAAAGTCCATATGTAGTTCACAGTTCTGAGATACAATCATTTGGAAGCACAGCAGTCTAATTAGATTGGCCGGTGACAGTAGAGGAGCAGAATAGTCTATTAGGCTCTATAAGAGGTATACATGAGTCTTCCAGTTATATTCTGCTAGCTGTACTTCTCTGCACAAAGAGGTTGCCAGGTCATCCCCATCATGCCAAGTGGTTCCTCTGGAAAACAAGAGTTTCTTCTCTTGCTTCAGCAGACTGCTTCCAGTACCTGAAAAGCAGCTGTAAAAGACAAGGGAATAAAAGGGGTATGTGTTCATAGGGAAGGAAGAAATCAATTTATCATTATTTCCAGATTCCATGAACCTTGACTTATAAGATCAAAAAATCTACTAAAAGACTTCTAGAATTAGTAACTAGCAGGATCCAAATCAAAACACAAAGATTAGTAGAGTTCTTGAATATCAATAATTAAATCAGAAAGACAAAAGTTAGGAAAACAACACCATTCTCAGTAGATCTATGAAAATTAAATAGGGATTAACCTAACCAAAAAAGTGAAAGACCTCTATAATGAAAACTATAGAACTCTGAAAAAGATCAAAGAGGATCTTCAAAAATGGAAAGATACTGTAATCCCGGCACTCGGGAGGCTGAGGCAGGAGGATCAGTGTGAGTTCGAGATCAGCCTGGGCTACAAAAGTGAGCTCAAGGCCAGTTTGAACTGCATAGTGAGACCCTGTCTCAAAAAGACAAAAAAAAAAAAAAATGGCAAGATATCCCCTCCTCGTGGATAGGTAGAATCAATGTAGTCAACGTGGCCACATTCCCAAAACTGATATACAAATTTGATACAATCAAATCAAAGTATCAACAGCATTCCTCACAGAACCAGGAAACCACAACACTAAAATTCACGTGGAATTAGATTCAGAATAGTAAAAGCAATCATGGATAAGAAGAACAAAGTAGGAGGCTTCACAATCCTGGATTTCAAGTTATATTACAATGCTAAGGTAACAAAAACAGCATGATACTAGCACAAAAGCAGATAGGTATGTAAATGGAACATTCAACTACCTGATCTTTGACAAAGGGACCAAAAACATACACTGGAAGAAAGAGAACTTCTAACAAGAAGTGTGGAAGAAACTGGCTCTCAACACACAGAACGTTAAATCTAAACCCATATGTCTCACCATGCACTAAACTAAACTAAAAGTGGATTAAAGATACAAATACTAAAACAGAAACATTTAACCTATTAGAGGATAAGACAGTAAAGTTATCGAATACATAGGTGTAGGCAAGGACTTTCTGAGCATAACTCCAGTTGCACAAGAAATAACATCAAGAGGGGAGATAGCTCAGTAGAATAAGTGCTTGCCTGGCAAGCACAAGGTCCTGAGTTCAATCCCTGGAACTGCAAAAGAGAAGGAAAGAAATAACATCCAGAGTCAACAATGGGATTATATCAAATTGCAAGGCTTCTGCACAGCAAAATGAACAACCAACAGAGTGAAGAGACAGCCTAGAGAATGGGAAAAAGTTACCAGCTACTCCTTAGACAGAGGATTAATATCTAGAATACATAAGGAACTCACAAACCTTAGATCTCTTTAATAAAAAAAAAAACAGTCAAAAAAATGGGCAACCAAATAGACACTTCTCAGAAGAAGATATACAAAAGGCTCATAAATATACCAAAAGAAGAAGAAGAACAACAACAACAACAACAACAACATTGTTGTCCAGTAGAAAAGATACAAGTTAAAACATTAAGATTCCATCTCCAGAAATAATAGCAATCAAGAAATCAAATAGTGGGGCTGAGGAGATGGCTTGGTAGTTTAAACATTTGCTTGACATGCACAAACATCCAGGCTCAATTTCCAGTACTGCATGCTGTGCCACTGTGCCAGCCACTAAAACAGGGTGTGGTCCTGCACTACTGTGGTCCCAGCACTAGGGACGCTGAGATGAGGGGATCACTGCAAGTTCGAGCTGTGTGGCAATACCCTGTACCAAATAAATATATAAAAATGAAAGTTTAAAAAGATAATAATAAGCCAAGAATGATGGCACATGCCTATAATCCCATCACTCAGGGTGTTGAGGCAGGAGGATTGTTTTGAGTTCGAGGTCAGCTTAGGCTATGTAGTGAGTTCAAAGCCAGCCTGGATCATCGCTCTCTTTTCTGACTGCCATCATGTCTAAGTCAAAGTCTCCCAAGGAATGTGAACAGCTGTGAAAGCTGTTTATCAGAGAGCTGAATTCTAAAACTGATGAGAGTCTGGAAAGCCACTGTGGGCAATATGGACACTCTCAGATTGTGTGGTAATGAGAGATCCCAATACCATGTGCTCCAGGGGTGTCTAGTTTATCACTTCCACCACTGAGGAGGACATAAATGCAAGGTCGGACAAGAGGATGGAAGAGTGTGGAACCAAGACAGCTGTCTCAAGAGAAGATTCTCAAAGACCACTTAGCATTGAAGAAGAGCTTTGTTGGTGGCATTAAAGAAGATACTGAAAACATCACCTATAAGGTTATTTTGTATACGGGGCCTGGGCAGGATGGCTCAGTGGTCTAAAGCCCCTGCTTAGGAAAGCTTAGGCGGCTGCAGGGACCGCGGTTCTATCCCCGGCACCACATGCTGCGCCAGTCCTGCCCTCAGGACAGGCTGAGCCGGCCATAAAAATAAATAAATAAACAAACAAAAGTTCTGAAGCAAGAAAAAAAAATAAAATAAAAAGTTATTTTGTACAGTATAGAAAAATCTAAGTGATTATAATCATGATGACTGAAGCAGTGGAAAGAAGGGTGGCTTTACTTTTGTAAACTTCAACAACTATGATTCTGTGGATAAGGCTTTCATTCAAAAATACCACACTGTGAATGGCCACAACTACGAAGTGAGGAAAGCCCTGTTGAAACAGGAGATGGCTAGTGCTTCATGTAGCTAAAGAAGTCAGAGTGGTTCTGGTAATTTTGGTGGTGGCTGTGGAGGTGGGTTTGGTTGCAATGACAGTTTTAGTTGCAAAGGCAACTTCAGTGGTTAAGGTGACTTTGGTGGCAGCCATGGTAGAGACAGATATGTGGCAGTAGAGATAGCTACAATGGATTTGGTAATAATAGAAGCAATTATGGAAGTGGTGGAAGCTACAATGAATTTAATACTTACAACAATCAGTCTTCTAATTTTGGACTCATGAAAAGAGGAAACTTTGGAGGCAGAAACTCTTGGCCCTATGGTGGTTGAGTCCAATATTTTAAACCATGAAATCAAGGTGGCTGTGTTGGTTCCATCAGCAGCAGCAGCAGCTATGACAGTGGCAGAAGCTTTTAAACACTTCCAGGATACAAAGCTTAATAGAAGGAAGAGCCAGAAAAGTGATAGGGAAGCTACAAGTTACAACAGATTTGTGAACTCAGTCAAGCACAGCAGTGGCAAGGCCTAGATGCTACAAAGAAGACATGTTTTAGATCATACTCATTCATATAGGCAAAAAGCTCAAGGATAGCATTTGTGACTAATTGTATAATAGGTTATTTTAGTTTCTGTTCTGTGGAAAGTGTAAAGCATTCTAACAAAGGGTTTTAATGTTGACCATTTTTTGTACCCATGCTGTTGGTTGCATGATGCTGAATAAATACGTATTTAAAAACAAACAAACAACAACATCAGCAGCAAAAAGCCAGCCTGGACCACATAGTGAGACCTAGTCTCAAAAAAGGAAAAAAAAAGACATTGTATTACAGTGCTACACACATACCCATGTACACTTGTTTATAGCAGCACAGTTCCTTTGAGTGGCTGAATATCTTTCTGCTGCATGGAAATGGGCCACAGGCCTTCCTTGGTGCCGCCCTGAGCATCCTTTTCATCTCTTCCATGACAGAAGTACTATCCCGAGCTGTGAGTTCCAACAGGAACAAAGATCCATATCCAGAGTCCTGGGAGCTCCCTGTGGGGCAAGAGGGACAGAGGTGGGGTCCTGCACCTCAAAGCCTCACTCTTCTTTGTCCTTCTCAGATCTGATGCCTCCTTGTATTGTGATGATGTTGACATTCGCTTCAGCAAGACCATGAACTCCTGCAAAGTGCTGCAAATCCGGTATGCCAGTGTTGAGAGGCTGCTGGAGCGGCTCACCGATCTGCGCTTCTTGAGCATTGACTTCCTCAACACTTTCCTGCATTCTTACCGTGTCTTCACCTCAGCCATTGTGGTCCTGGACAAGCTCATTGCCATCTACAGAAGGCCCATCAGCGCTATCCCTGCCAGGTGGGCACACTGGGCCTCCAGCCTCCAAGCGGGAGAGGCTGCCCAGGAGTGAGAGTGGCACTCAGCTACTGAGCACAACAGGGTGTGTTGGGGTCCAGAGCGTGTGGGGCCTGGGAGCTGGATGCTCTCCTCCCTCCCTTCCCTGGGAGTCCTAGCACATGTTTCTCCTTCTCTACTTTCAAACTCTCTGAGATGCCCAGGGCCCCATGCTGCTGGAGAATGAAGGGAGACAAGTTTGCTGTGCACTGCTCAGACCCAGCCCAGCTTCAGGGGGAAAGAGCAAGCTCTTTCGACATATGTGGGAGCATAGGGTATGGAGAACAGGCTGCATAGCCTTGGCTTCAAGGCTGTCCTTCCTGTCTGACCACTGCCATTCAGCAATGCTGCTGACCTTCAGGAGCCCTGAGAGACCAAGAGACTCAGCCCAGGCTCCTGAGGTTTTTGGCTGAGTTTGGACTTGAAATCAGGGCCTTGGTCCCAGTTTTCCACCCACCCCAACCTAGAGATACGCGTGAGGCCCCTAGAGAGTCCTCTGGTGGATGGTGAGCTCAGAATCACCAAGTGAGTCTTTCTGTCCCCAAGCGTCAGCTTCCCCATGCTAAGGCGCCCTGGGGACCCTTGGAAGGATGAGGACCAAGGAAACGACAGAGCAACCTGGTGTGAGAGTGTGGCAGAGGGAGGGGTGAGCACAAAAAACGACTCTTTCCTGGGTTCCCACAAGCAAGATGCTGTCTGCGAAAATGTGCTAAGGCCCTTTGTCACAGGGTCCCTACTGTGAGGACCAGCCCCACTAGGGGGTCCTCCGATCATAACCTCCCAGCCCACTGTCATTTACCGATCCTACCTTGGCTCCCCTAGGTCCCTGGAGCTTCTATTTGCTAGTGGCCAGAACAACAAACTCCTATACGGCGAACCCCCCAAGTCTCCACGTGCCACTCGCAAGTTCTCCTCGCCACCACCCCTGTCCATCAGCACATCCTCCCCCAGCCGCCGGCGGAAGCTGTCCCTGAACATCCCCATCATCACAGGCGGCAAGGCCCTGGATCTGGCTGCCCTCAGCTGTAGCTCCAATGGCTACACCAGCATGTACTCAGTCATGTCTCCCTTCAACAAGGCCACACTGGGCACCAGCAAGCTCTACGTGTCCAACAGCTTTGCCAGCAAGATTCCAGATGAGGGTGACACAACCCCAGAGAGACCTGAAGAGCCCTCGGCCCTCAACAAGCAGAGTAAGTGATTGTAGGCACACAGGCATAAGCAAGGCAACAGATACCACGTCTCAGGCTTCCAGCAGGAGGAAAGAGAACAGGTCCTACAGGTCATATCAGTGCTAGTGTGGGCGAGAAAAGGAGGGCACCTGTGGGTATCAGCTGGCATAACAGGCAGATGTCCCCAAGAGGTCACCATGCCTAGGTAAGTGTCAACATCATCTTCAGTAGAATGGGCCAATGTATCAGCCAAAGTCCCTGCATTCACTGCACTGCAGCAGACCTGTCCTGAGCCAGGCCCATTCAGGACCCAGAAGACAAGGTTACTAGTTGGGTCCTGCCCTCCAAGACTCTGTCCAACTCAGGGGCCAGACCAAATCTGGAGACTTGGGCACCTGATACATATACCGTTAAAGAGATACACACAGGTGCAGTGCATGGGCAGAGTGGGTGCCAGGGAGTCAGGAGTTGGAGTCAGAGCTCCATTGGATCCACAGTGTCAACCGTAGGAAGAAAGAATGTTCCAGAGAAGAGGAGAGTGTGGAACTGAGGAGCAAGGAGAAACATTGTGTTCAGGGAAACAGCCTGCACCTCAGCCTGAAGAGGCAGAGGTGTGCACCTGGACAGACCTCCTGATCTTGAGCTTGTTCTGGTCCCATTGGCAGGCTCAGATGTAGTTCTGTTCCAGTGCAGACCAGGTTGTAGCCTGGGAACCACCACCATTGGCCTTGGGTAGCGTGGAAACACACATGTGCAGCACCTTGGCTTTGAAAGGAGGCTTTTGAAAAGTACTTTGAGGATGGCCAGGGTTTCTGAATGAGAAAAGGGAGGACCAAGGCACCCAGCCAGGGCACAGTGGGCCACTATAGAAGCTGTGTCATCACACCACATTCCACAAATAGCTGACTGCAAGATTTGGACAGCTGAAAGCTGGCAACCAAGGGAAGAGTCACCAGAGTGCCCCAGTGCCATCCCAGACATGCAGCAAGCAAGCCCTTGGGGACCAGCAGAGGCTACAGAATTCCATGCAGCAGGAGTCATGCTGGATCCAGCTGCTGCCTTATGATTCCAGACAGTGTTAAGGAGTCTCCTGGAACCAGGCTTCTTCTTCTCTAATTGTGTGCCTGTGTATAGACATTCTTTTCTAAAAGGATGACCTGTGCATTAGTCAGGTTTTCAGAGGTCATGCATAAGTGCACTCATTTTTTCACTTTCTTTTCTTTTGTATTTATTTAGTACAGGGTCCATAAGGGCTACAGGGTCTCACTACATAGATTGGACTTGTGATTCTCCCATTTTCAACTTCCCAAACACTGGGATTACAGGCACGTGCTACCATGCTCAGTCTCAATCACCATCTCATTGTGCCCTGGAGGTGGGGCTGGCATGGCACGCCCAGGAATCGAACCCTAAGCAGGCACTTTAGTCTGCTGAGCTATCTGGCCGGCCCTCTTTCTTCACTTTCTAGGTGGGAAACTGAAGCTCAAAGCAGGTAGAATATTTGGCCAAGGACTTGCTGTGCCACAAGGGGACTTCCAGCATGAGGCACTTGCCTTCCTAGAGGGTGCAGGCCACAGTCTCTGAATTAGGGAGACAATGATTTATCACCAACACCAGGGCCAGAGCACAAACACAAGGGAGTGTTTGCCGGTGGTGGGCCCACAGTGCTGCAGGATACAGGGAAGCTCAAAAGTGCGGTGTCCCTGAAGCTCTTGGGCCGCAGGATGGGCAAGGACCAAGCAAAATCTGCATTTAGCAAGATGTGAATCTCAAGCTGTGCCTATGAGGGTTGGGCCACCAAGAAAAACCCACCTTGGAGACTTGCAGTGCCTGCTAGGGTGAGAATTCTGGAGCTCTGTGGCTAGTAAAGCTCTAGCTATCTCCATCCAGAATATCCTCCACCCACTATTGTGCTTCCATATATGATAGATGTCAACGTTCAAATCAGTAAGTAATTGAAAAAAGTAAAAGCATTTTTTAAAATTTTCTCCTAGCCTCTGAATTCTCCGTAAGAGAAGAGTTAGATACTAATCAAAACCAGAGCAATGAGGGGGATGCGGAGACATCACCAACGAAATCCCCAACAACACCCAAGTTGGTCAAAAGCAAAAATTCTTCAGGTACAGACCGAGACCTGGTGGGGAGGGGCAGCGGTCAGGCTAAGGAGAGCACAGAGCCTCAGCTCTGGTCCTTATGCACCCTGAACCTCTGAGCCCCAGCATGATGCTGGCATTGCTAAGCATGTCCTGTCCTCACTTCAAGAGTCACTGACTTCAGGTGAGGCTGCATCTACACAGCAGTCAGGCTCCCTTGTGGGGACCCCAAGAGAGATGCCGGGGTCTGCTGGGGCTCTGGGCCACCATCTGCATGGGGTCACCTAAATCCCAGGCTTCTTAAGAGCAGCAGTCACCCAGCTGGGAGAGACAGCCTGGCCCCCATGGACATACACAGACATGCACTGTGCACACACACACAGACACACATGGGGCCTGTTCCGAAGAAAGTCTGTTGCTTGCACAGCTGAGGCCAGCTGGCTGCTAGAGGTGGAGTATGAGTATGCATTCACATGATGAAGCTGAATTATTAGCGGTGGTATTCCAGGGCATTTATCCTGCTTTTCCCCCCAATGCAAAGTACTTTCATCACTGTTGTCTCTTTTAATCTTTACTTTTATCTGTGGAAGTAGTTATTATTCAAAGGTCACTGAGGCTCAGAGAGGCTGGGACACTTACACAAGGTCACGCAGCGAGTCAAGGGTGGAGAATTTCAGACCAGGGATGGATTCTGGTGCAGTGCTCTCTCCAGCACACCATGATGCATTGTGGACATCAGGCGCTGGATGTGCCATGTCCACCCTTATGTGCTTAGCAGGCAGGAGAGCTCAGGTATAAGGATGGTGGAGATGGAGCCATGGAAAGCCAGGAGGGAGAGGTAGAGCCTTTCTGCTGAGGCAGGAGGGTGGCTGGAAAGGCCCTCCTGGACCATCCCTGGGAGATATGATGGGTGCCCCTTCCCAGAGGCCTCCATGCACCCATCTTTGGGACTGGGACAGGGAGCAGCTAATGGTGGATCCCTCCCATCCTTAGAGTTTCCGCTGTTCTCCTGCAATAATGGAGTTGTGATGACCTCCTGTCGCGAACTGGACAGTAACCGCAGTGCCCTGTCAGCCTCCTCTGCCTTTGCCATAGCAACTGCAGGGGCCAACGAGGGCACCCCGAACAAAGAGAAGTACCGGAGGATGTCCTTGGCCAGCGTAGGCATGCGGGCATCTCTGCTCCCTGGTCCGCCCGAGGTGGCCGCACGATGGGCCTGCGGCGTGCGGGGACCTGCTAGGACCCCCACGGAGCTCCCTGCTGCTGCTGCTGCTGATCACTCTTGCTCCCGAGACACTGAGCTTCCCACGTCATTACTTGGACTTTTGCCCCCTTCAGCTCCTGGAGGTACTGACATTCAGCCCCCATCCCTGCACCTACTGGGGGTCTGCCCACCCGGACCTGCACCCCACCTGAAGCCAACCTACCCTGCATCCTCCCTACCCACCATCAATAGGGTGGAGCCCTGGCCCAGCCACCTGGCATGTCCAGGAGGACACCCTCTCCTAGCCACTCAGCATGCCCTCCCACCCCATTTCCCCATGGGCCCCTCTGCTTCTGGGACAGATTGTACATATCTGAGCTGCTGCCAGGAGGTCACAGCCCCTGACCTGTCCCCAGCATTATATTCTTGGGAGGCCCCAGTGGTCTTGTCACTGCCTGAATTGCCTTGCAGCCTCAGAATGACGGAGAGGTTGAGGCTGGGGTAGGTCTGTGTCTCCTGGGAAGCTATAGTCTGCACCTTGTCCCGATGTTTCCTTTCTCCCTGTCCTCCATGCCAGGCTTCTCCCCTGACCAGAGGAATGGGGACAAGGAGTTTGTGATCCGCAGAGCAGCCACCAACCGCGTGCTGAACGTACTCCGCCACTGGGTCTCCAAGCATGCTCAGGTGGGCAGAGCTTAGCTGCCCCACCATATCCAGAAGAATATCCTGGGCCCAGGGGAGAGGGTCACAATCATTTGAGAAGCATGGTGGCTCACACCTGTAATCTCAGCACTTAGGAGACTGAGACAGGGAAATCGTTGTGAGTTTGAGACCAGTCTGGTCTCCAAAGTTCAAGACCAGCCTGAACTGCGTAGCAAGACCTTGTCTCAAAAAGCCAAAAGAAGGAAGGAAGGAAGGAAGGAAGGAAGGAAGGAAGGAAGGAAGGAAGGGAGG